>CM035419.1:34940320-34945320 GCA_020310875.1 Ceratopteris richardii | reverse complement strand
GGAGAAAAAAAGTGACAATAGATTTTCAACCATTCAAACCTATTAACGCCTCCCTTTATCTATGCGATAATAAGTTTCACACAAAGGCTCTTCATAAGCTTCTTGAATCAGATGCAAAATTCGAATTCATTGTTATGGATGGTAATGGGACTTTGTTTGGTACCTTAAGTGGGAATACCTGTTAAATTCTCCACAAGTTTTCGGTTGATCTGCAAAAGAAAAAGGCATGGTCTCAAGGGAGTTTACCGGCACACACATTGAAAAAAAGGAATGGATTTTGATTAAAGCAAATGAAAAACGACGACAATAGATTAAAGCTAAAAATGAAAGAAAGGAGGAGTTTTGGATTGCTCATTATATGATCGTTTGAAGCCAATTCCGGAAGAAAAGGGAAAAAAAGGAGGACGCACACAAGCGGAGGAGGATATATTTCTGGCAGATATGATCTGAAAAGGGGGGCTGTTTGCTTCAAGTAGGAGGTCGCATCCCTCAATCTAAGAAAGTTCGATATCAAAGGCACTCGGTCAAGGTGGTTTTCGAGGTGTTTTGTCGGAGTTTTTATTACTCATACATTACATATTCAAAAAATAGCAGAATAATGCTACGCCTTCACTGCCTGTCTGTCGTTCCTCTATTTTTCATCTTCCGTGCGCATGTTCTGGAGAATCCTTGCATGAAAGATATCCTGATTCATACTTCTGAGGCATGTGAAGACGACTCGCTACAACTTGATGAGTGCGCTATCTTGGAAACTTGACTGCGTAATTTGTGCTATCACTATTATGATATTACAAGATTCACAACACGTGCACAACACGCTGACAATTTCTTGGCGATGCTCTGCTTTGTGAACTTCTGAAGCAATGGAAAATCTATGATCTCTGTCGACAAACAAGTTCAACGTCAGGAGCTTAATGCATAAATTTGTCAAAAAGAATTGATGACAAGACATCAACCATCGGTCACGACAGGTTCATCTATCATTCAACGATGACAACGTTTTGTTCTGAAGGAATGTAAATTGAATTTCTGTAACTTCAAACGCTCTCACAGTCTCAAGAAGGTGCATGCATGCACTCTCAATCTGAGAGATGAGTGCGCAAATTGAAGTTCCACGAATCATACAAAGAATGTTTTATATGATGAGGACGACAGTGGCCCTCCATCATTCTGATGTACGTTAGCTCCAACGACGCGAAGAATTCTTCGATTGGAGATAAATTCCTATTAACTTTTGGCAGTTCTGTCTGATCTATAGATGCTCATCATCTGACATTGACATGATTCTGAAGCTCTCGAATTCCATTCGCTAACACCTATATCTGATCAATTTTGACGCTTTTCACTGTGAAATGACAACTTCTGAGTCGATTACATTAACATGCTGAAGCTGACGACTTCGACAACATCTGCGCTCTATGCTGAGGGGAATTCTTGCAGAAACATTCATTCGACAAAGTGATCTATTAACTCTATGATTGGTGCAGCAAACTATAATATGGAAAATTGATCTCTTCTTATTGGAAAACCTTGTGGATGTATGCTTTCTACTCTGTGTACCATATCCGACTGTAGTATGATGCTCATCTGATGATGAATCTAACTAACGACAACTACTCCACGTGCTGAAAAGTCATATCAGACAAGCACTATAAACTCTGCGTTTATGCTGTTCGAAGGTACTCTCAAGGTACTCATTTACTATCTGCTTGGATTGATGCCGATTACGAAGTAATCCCTCTAAGGTGTGCCAACTTTGAAGATAGCGTATCAACTAAACTAAATCAAATAATATTTTAACTTACAGAAGCTTATTTATTTATCTCTTGTCATACACTATGATCTATTATGCTCTCATGAGCTTTGGCATGTTCCGATTTTGATGATGCATCTTTGTCGTTTGTTTTTTGTGTTAGTGTTGTTGACATGAAGCTTTATGATAAAAACCTTTAGGCTAATCAAGAGTTGACTTTCTATATGTAAATTCTTGAATGGATGTCTTATAAATTAAATAACGCGTTTCTTGCTTCCTGACTTGAATGAGAATACATATTCTATTGCTGAAAAATCTTAATAGTCTTCCATATTAATGTCAGAGTTTTGCATCTACTCTTCGGTTGATGATGAAAGGCAATCCAAATGCCTTAACATTTGAGGAGTTAGTCTTTGTTTTGTTATAGGAAGATCAAACCAGGCAAAACAGGTCCATTATGCGTGTTGCAGATCAAGCGTTCTTAGCTAGTCACAAGAGTAAAGTGAATGGAGCTCATCTACTAGTAAGCAAAAATTTGCTAATGCTTCAAAGTCGAAGAAGGAAGACAAACGAGAAGAAAACAGAAAAGCACAAATATTGTAAAGAAAATGATCATGTCATAAACAGTTATCCACAACAAGTTGTAAAAGAGGCAAAGAAAAAAAAGGTTGGAATGGTTGTTGCAAAGGCCTCCACACGTAAAACAGAGTATGCTAATCTTGTGCAGAATGAAGAATGTGTGTTTACTACTGTTTGCAACTATGACCCATCTTCTCATGACGAGTATTGTCTACAGTAGACTCAAATGTTTGATACTTTGACAGTGGGACAACAAAACATATTACTTCACACTGCAGTTTCTTCAGTTCACTTGAGCTTTCCCCTACACAGAATACTTTCACATGCGCTAATAACTCTTCTTATCTTGTAATGGCAGTTGGTAAGATCATTCTGACTATTGCTGATGGTAGTTCTTTCACATTGTCAGATGCTTTGTTTGTGTCAGGGATCAAGAAAAATATATCGCAATTTTAGCATTAGCCAAGATCGGCTTGGCTGTCAAATTTGTTGATGACAAATGTAAAGTTCATGGTCTGTCAAATGGCAATGTTATTATTGCTTCTCACATTTTATGTATTGGGTTGTATAAGCTCATAGACTATGCAAAGTCTATGAATTATTCAGTATGTGTAGTTCAAGATTCTCAAGCTATCTTAGATGCAAAGCTTTGGCATGCACGCTTTGGTCATCTAAATTTTGCTAGTTTGCTATGCATGCAAAAATCTGAAATGGTGTCCTCTGCCCAAACTTGAGTCACCTGGTAAACATATCTCTGAACATTGTATTTTGGACAAAATGAAGCGTTCCTCCTTCCCAAAAGATGGTTCAGTACTAGCTACTCAAAAATTGAAGCTTTCTCACAATGATGTTTGTGGTCCTATGCAGACACCTTCTTTTGGGAGCTACCTTTACTTGTGATTTTTATTGATAATTTTTCCAGGCATGCATGGGTGTATCCATTGCAAGCAAAGTCCAAAGTGTTTATGTGCTTTAAAAAGTTCTTGGTTTTGGCTGAAAACTCTGTCAACATGTAAAATGGGAACCCTCCATTCTCATCGAGGGGGGAATACATTTCTTCTGATTTTATGCATTTCTGGCTGAACGTGGGATAAAATATAAGTGTATAGTGACGTATATACCTCAACAAAATGGAGTTGTTAAAAGAAAGAAAAGGTCTCTCATGGAGATCGCGAGGTGTATGGTCAAAAGTCAGGCTCTATCACATAGTTTCTGGCTTGAGGATGTTATGTGTGAAGCATATGTACTTAAGAGGTGTCCCACCAAAGAAATGCAATCCATCACGGCTTGGCATGGTCGCAAGCCATCTTTTGTTCATCTTTATGTGGTTGTTTGGCATATGCATTAGTGCCTGAGCAATAACGCCAATAATTGGATGATGAAGAAGTAAAATGTATTCTTGTTGGGAAAAGTTCTGAAAGCAAAGGCCATCGTCTATATCATCCAGAGACTAAATGCATTTTGGTTAGCCATGATATAGTTTTTTTTGGAAGATGCAATTTAGCCATTAACTTTCATGTACTAAGCAGACATAAGTTAGATTCAAAGATGTGTAAGACACTTTTGCTTCCTCTTTTTAGAGATTGACACTCAAGTGTTGGTCCAAATGAGGCAATTTTTGAGCCTTTATAAGTTTCAAATGATGATGCAGATCATTCCATTTCTGATACAAATTTACATGATGCACTTGTTGATGAAAGGGTTGATATAGAGGAGGCAAAAAATATGCCCAAATGGCTGATGCAAACTTTGCAAGATAGCAGATTTGATGCACCTCTATCATAAGCTCCCATAGTGCTTGTTTTGCATCATATTGCTATGCTATGGGTGCCTCTAGTCTTTGTGATGAGAATAAGCATGTTTCTTTTGATGAAGCACGAAATTAAAAAATTGGATGGCTTCTATGCAATCAAAATATGATGCTATTATGAAGAATGGTACTTGGTCTTTATATGATTTGCCTCCCGACAAAAAGACCATTGGCACAAAATGGGTATACAAGTTGAGACGTAAACCTGATGGAGTAGTAGTTGACAGGTATAAGGTTAGGCTTATTGCAAAAGATTATGCTCAAGAGAGAGGCATTGATTTTGATGACACCTTTGCACCCACATGCAGAATGACCACTGTTCATAGCATCTATGCACTTGCAGCTCATCATGGTCCGAATGTACGTCACTTGGACATTAAAACTGCATTTCTGAATGGGGACTTACATGAAGAAGTACGTGTATTTCAGACCCGTGGTTTTGTGTAGAACGGGCATGAAAACAAAGTGTGCAGGTTGAAAAAGCCATTATATGATTTGTAGCAAGCACCACATGCTTGGTATGAAAAGGTACATGCCTACTTGATTGCACATGGTTTTGCGAACAGTCCAATTGAGAGCACCTTATATGTTAAGCATGCAGTTGATGTGCTTCTGATCATTGTTGTCTATGTTGATGACATGCTGCTCATTGGTCCTAATGAGAAGCATATTGCTGATTCTAAGGCTGATTTGCATGCCTCTTTTGAGATGTTAAATTTGTTGCATCATTTTAGCCTTGAAGATTGCAAACCTATTGCCACTCCTATGGAAACAAGTTTACAATTGAGTCTTCATGATGCTGGAAATGCATCTTATGTTGTTTTCTATCAGCAAGATGTTGGATGCTTGATTTACTTA
>CM035419.1:34925320-34932820 GCA_020310875.1 Ceratopteris richardii | reverse complement strand
TCAGCTGCTAGCTTTTTCAGCTCTTCTTGTTCATCAGTCTAAAATGTAAATATACCAGGAAGATTTACAATGATATAGCACGCAGAGTATGAATGTGACAATATGTAGTTACCTTCAAAGACTTGAAACCTGTTATTTCATTAATACTTGCTACATCACCCTTGAAATGCTTCTTCATGAAGCAATGTGTATGGTGCCTGAAATTTACATTGTGCCATTAGTGTTAGAAAAAACAATTTCTGCACTGCCTGATCTGGCACAGAAAACGAGCAATAATACTTTTCCCATGACTGATTTCATTCAATTGAGAATTATCCTTTTATAGCCCTGCATGGCAACAGTATATTTGGTAAAAGCCAAAGGCAATCGACACTTGTCACTCAACAAATGCTTGCACGCGAATTCATTGCCGTCTCATCAATAAAAACTGCCACCTCATCACCATTGTGCCACATCAACAGATAAAAAAAATTGGAAGTTCTATGTTAGCTTTTCATAAGCTTTTTACGTATGTGCTTTTTTAAAAAATATCACCCTCGAAGGTTCTGTATAAGGAGGTGGACTGATACTCTTTATCATCACAATTGTGAGAGCTTAACTACTCATACTCTCTTGGAGGGTACACACATGGAAGCAATCAAGGAGAGATGCAACAGTTATGTGTATCCTTGAGTAATTTTCCTTCACTTATCAGCTATAAGCAAAAGCACCTATGCTCAAGGATATTCGGTGGTGGTTTACTCTATGCTTCAATTTCAATCTCTTCATCTACCTCGGCTCTCAGAGTAGTACAAGGATTGTAAGTTAGCTTGTATTTTTTTTTGGAGTACTTTCATCTCATAACATCCATAGTAATTGAAGTCATTATTATTTTGATCTATATTTCTTGCATATGTTCTCTTGTTCATGTGTGTTCATGTGTTTACCTGATTTCTAGCCTATGGACTTGGTGAGTGCAGCTGGCCTAAGCGCAGGGACAAAAAGAGCTTTGTAAGTACTTAGTTGTTATCTTAGCAGTGTAAGCTCTGTTTACCTCAGTCCAGAAGAGAATGCGCTTTGCTCTCTACCTATCTCCTGTTCCGACAGCTCTTTGTTTATCTTTTGCATTCAAGGATTGATAATTAACCAGCTCTCTGTGCCCAGCTCTGTTGCTCTCTGTTTGATTGTATAGAGCAGCACTAAAGGTACATTCCAGCAGCTCTACTCTGTACTCACTAAATCCAGCTCAACACATGGTTCATCTCGCACTTGTGTTAAGTCAAACAATTGCTAAATAGCATCCAGCTCCTTGTGCATTCAGTTCTGCTACTTTGTATACAGGTTTAATTCAATTGCAATTTGCAGCAGCTATCATATATTCAGCCTTTAAGTGCATCCAGCAAGTGTGAAATCTTGCTTTGTAAAAACGTTGTCTAGCTGTTCTTTTCAGCCAGCTGCTTTATCTGCTACTCTTGAATGCTTATCTACTGTCAAGCAGTACTCTGTCACTCTATACAGGTACATTCAGTCCACAGCAGCGCTCTGTCTTGTCTATTTTAACAGCAAATGATAACAGTCCTTGTGTTCAGACCAGAAGCTATCAAAATGTATTCCAGCAAGTATAGTTGTTAGGCTTTTGGACAGTAGACATTTGAGCATTCTACTCTGTTTATCTTTGCTAAATTTATCTAAGAATAGTTCAGTGTGATATCCATCAACTAATACTCTTTGCAATAAATTTTAATTCAGTTCAGCAATAATCTTGATTCCCACAGGTAAAGATCCTGATGCACACATAAGGGCTATTAAAGCTTTAGAGCAATTAGATGAGGTTTGAAATTTTAACGGCGACTCCAGCTCTCTTTTTTTTCTCCTTGTGTGTATTTGATATACTTGCATGTAAAGGTCCAAGGAGATTTTTGAGACCAAACAGGAAATAAGTAATTTCTGTAGTTCTTAATTTGAGTTTAATTTCAAAAATTACAAAGGTTTTTGCTACTCCTAGACTCACACACTTTGCCCCTCCATTAAGTTTGTTTTCTGACTTACAAAATTGCAAGGACAAATCAACTTGCTAAAGTACAAGGTTGATCTGGCTATCTAGCCGTACTCTACCTAATTCATGTCATTTTATGATCTAGATTCTGTGTCCTACATCTAGATCTTGTTTTGTCTATGCTTGCTTATGCAAGATCCATGCTCTTTCTGCTCTATTAGGGTTCTAATCTAGTAATGAGTGTACTCAAACCCTAACCTACATATATACACAGACACACACACATACATATATATACACAGAGACACATATACATACATATACACACACACACACACACACACATATATATATATATATATATATATATATATATATATATATATATATATATATATATATATATATATATATATATATATATATATATATATATATATATATATATATATATATATATATATATTTTTTTTTTTTTTTTTTTTTTTTTTTTTTTAATTTTGTGTGTGTGTGTGTGTGTGTGTGTGTGTGTGTGTGTGGGGGGGGGGGGGGGGGGGGGGGGGGGAAATCTCCCTTTATTGAATTAGAAAAACAATGTACAAGTGGCCGAGGAGGGAGAAAGATCTCCCTTTTCCCCTCCTCCCCATATGATGTAACTACAAACAAGCCCTAATGCACTATTTTCATACATACAAGTGCAAATCTCCCGCAAGTACATTAACCGCCACACACAGAAGTGTGTCCAATGAAGGAATCAGACAGTCTCCAAGAAGGAAGCGAACGCTGTTCTGTCCTCATCAGGCATGACGTCGATTTCACGACGCAATGTAAGCTTGCATAAAGTCCATGAAAAGCTTGGGACATAGTCTTTGTTTTGAAATAACTTTTTGTTTCTAAACATCCAAATATTCCAAAGGAGCAGTGAGATGCATCTCTTTCTAACCCAGTCAAGTACTTTGTCTCCTGAGCCTAGCAGGAAGAATGTGCTGCCAATTTTAGAGGGTCTCACATCCCAGATAGGAAACAAGAAAAGTTTATTCCACCATGAGGAAAGATGACGCATGCTCTCGTCATAAGAAGCGCAATGGGGACATCGAACACCTCGCAACCCGTATGGAGAGAAAAGCTCCCAAAGTGAAATGACCTGTGAAAATCCTCCACATGAATATTTTCATCCTGAATGTGAGAGAAGATCCCCAAAGATGCAAAAATCTGGCATGCCACCATGAGGAGGCTTTTTCAATTTTCCAACGCGCATTACATTGAAGAGTAATATCATCGAAAGGAAGAAGCGAAGGATAGAAGGTATTCACTTTGCCAGTCCACCATCTAGTATGCTTCGCCAATAGCCAATCTCGCCATGGATCAGAGAAATCAATGGAGAGAGGAACTTGATATTCTTGCAGAAAAAGGGCAATTTGAATCCACTTGGATCGATAGGCCGATCCCACTGCATAAGTTCTGCAAATAACTGGAAAAGATAAAATTTCCCACTTGGAATCATAACATTTTGCAATAGAATCAATCCCCTTGTTATTGAAGTACCGTGCAGCTGCCCCCAAAGAGAATGCCAAGGGTGGAGTTGTTAAGAACGACCAATAAGGCGACAAGGAAGCAAAGGAATTTCCAACGTAACGTTGCTGCCCATTCCATTTCAACGTAGATCCAAGTTGTTTGAAGCTATGGAGCAAAATATTCAAGGTGTGCGAGGAGGCACGTACTGGAGCATGGGAAAAGAACTTATTCCATACATCCAATTTCCAGTTTCCTTTATAGTATACCACTGCATCCTCCATAAGTTGCCAGAAAATTTCAGTCCACAAAGGCTCAAAAGAAGAAGTAATACGCATAATAAAAGCCGTTCGTCGCGCCATTATGTGTGCATGAAGATGTAGGATTCCAAGGCCGCCCCTAGACTTGGGCTGACACACATACCTCCAGGCTGAAAGCACCAATGCACGATTATGCTTTTTATTCCACAGGAAATCTTTTATCAAACAATCAAAATCTTGAAGATGACACTTTTTCCAATCCAACAACAACAGATAATACATGAGATAAGGCTGCATAAAAGCTTGAACTATTCTTATTCTAATATGTAAAGGCCATTGCGAAGCTTGCCAAAACTTCATTTTAGCTCTGACTTTACAAAGTACCCAACGTATTTTATCCTTGATGGGAACATTTATACCCAATGGATACCCAAGATGCCGAAAAATAGTACCAGAATCAACTTTAGGACAATACCAAGGAAGAGATTCAAAGTGCCGCGCAGAAATGTTGATAAGAACCGATTTCCCCATATTAATGCAAAGAGACGCAGCCTCTGAAAAGGGTTCCAAACAGGCAAGAATATTCTGAACATTCTCTGCCTCTGCTTTTGCAAAAATGAAGGTCTCATCTACGAACCCATCTACGAACCCAACTGCAACATGAGAATTCCCAAACATTGAAATGCCATGAATAAGATTCGATTTCAATTTAGCTTCCAACAAATAAAACATTGGTGTGGAAGCTAATGCATAAAAAAGAGGACTCAAAGGACATCCCTGACGCACAGAGAGCTCAATAACGAAGGGCGCAGAAAGCCTTCCATTGATCTCCACATGCGATACACTGTCTTGCCCCAAAATGTAAATCAAACGACAAAATTTAAGGCCAAAACCAAGCTTCCTAAGCACCACCGCAATGAAATCCCAGCATAGACGATTGAAAGCTTTCTCAAACTCAATCTACATACCAACCACTTCTTGATTCGAGGAAGCAGCATGCTCCATCATCATTTGAGTAAAAAGAATATTATCATAGATCGATCTTTTATGAACGAACCCAATCTACGAGGGATGAACGACAGTATGGATGATCAGTTTGAGCCTCATAGCAAAAATTTTAGTAAATATTTTATAGATAATATTCATCATTGTAATGGGTCTCCAATCCCCAATCTTTTTGGGTATCTCCACCTTGGGAATAAGCTTAATTTTCCCCTGCTTAAACGAAAAAGGCATCTTCTGACTACTCCAAATCTCATTACATGCTTCCAAGATTAAAGTTTTAAGAGAAGACCAAAAGGCCATGACAAACTCCTTAGTGAGACCATCCAACCCTGGTGCTTTTCCATTCTTAAGAGACTGAAGGGCCATGAGAACTTCTTCTTCAGTTATCGACTTTTCACAATTATCAGCCGTTCGCGAATCAATGATTTTTGGCGTATAGCCAAGAGATTCCTGAATTGCCGTGAACCAAGCATCAGAAGCTGAGAAAGAAGCAGCAAACAACTTTTCAAAGTGTTGTGTGCATGCATGAGCTATAGAATTCCCATCCTGCAAAATTTGGCCATTAAACTCAAGTGAAGAGATGGCACTGTTTGCACGTTTAGCCCGCAGAAAGTCAAAAAAACATTTTGAATTAGCATGAAGATCATTGACTTCCATACATCTGGCTCGAACTTTAGAAGATTGAATAGCATTGTTCTCTATTAAGTGCAAGCATCTGTACGCATCACACAACTGAGCATGATCCCTCTCCGAGAGCAATTGTCCAGAGTCCACCTTCTCAGTCATTAAGAGAATGAGATGTTCAGCTTCCCCTTTCGCCTTCCTTAATGTGTTAGCGAAATATTTACCACAATCTCTAATCACATCTTGCATGCCCGCCACCAGAAATTCCCATTTCATACACGGTGAAACCTTTAATGAGAGTACTCTGAGAATCAATTTCTAAACACTAGCTTTAAACATGGAAGTTTGTAACCAAGCAATATTCACCCTCAACGGAATTCTATGAAACTTATCTGGTATGCAAGAGTTCCATTCTACTGCGGAAAGGGACACCAAAAGCGGGTTGTGATCAGAAAGCAAAATCGTAGCATCAACCCACATTGTGGACATCGCAATTAATAAAGAAGTATGAGTAATAGCATCTATCTAATCTGCTCATAGCTTTCCTATGCGATCTAGAATGAAACGTATAACGAATTGTGTAACCACCAATATAGCCCCATAGATCTTTGCAATTCAGAAAGTCCAATACTTCTCTCCAAATAGAGTTCTCCTACGAAGAAATAAGCGAGGCAGGAGTCTTGCAGTCCATGTCCGTGTCTACCATATTAAAATCACTAGACAAAAGAATACGAGCATCTGTCCATACTTGAAGTATTGCACAAGAATGAATAGCGCGTAACAAATTCTCCCAAGTTTTGACCCTTTCCATTGGAGAGTTAGGAGCATACACATTAATACAAATATATGATATACCCTGCAATGTAAGATGAAGAATAAGGAATCTGCCTTGTGAGTCGTCAAACAATACGTGAAAAGGAATATCCTTCCTAACAATGAAAAGACATCCAGAGTATTTATTCTTGATCCCATTATAACACAAGTGAAAATCTCTTGTATCAATACGCATTCCAGCATGATCATGTTTTTTATGTTCTTGAATTGCCACCAAATCAAGCTGATGCCTAATAATCCATCTCCATAATCTTGTCCACTTCCCATACTGCCCTAGCCCCTGAATATTCCACGTTGCTAATTTCATGAGACCAGGAGATCAGCATGAGAAGAATCCATTTGAGCCAATAATGGAGCTAAATCCTGCAAAACAATATCCATATTCTCGTAATACTCTGCTATATGATCATCAGAATGTGGCGCCAAGTTAGCTTCATCAGCAAGAGAATCTGAGTACCCAGATTGGAACTTACTTCGTTTACCCCGAAGCAAAGCTTTTTTGTAAGATACCGGAGTAAACCCATCGTCATCAACAAGTCTCTTACCTGCATCTTCTCCTCTCTTCCTAGAGTCGTCTTTACTAGCGCCCTCTCCTTCTCTTCTCTTGTAAACATTGAGCTTCATTGGGGTAATAGGAGGGGTGATAGGAGCTTCAGGATGCATCTGCTTCTCCATCACCACTTCTTTTCCTTTACTGGAAGCATGTTGAGTTGCCACAGGCCTAGAAGCATGTACATTAGGAGTCGGAGGAAGATTTCTTTGCTTTCCAAAAACTTGTTCCTCAAGAACCAAGATTTTGCTCCAAGGACAAGTGGGGATGAAATTAACTTCTGACTTAAGAGTAGGAGAATTTTTGGAATAGTGCCCTAAATTGCCACAATGAAAACATGAGCCAGCCATATTTCCCCATTTTAGATAAATTACAATTCTATCAACATTAGGAACATTGATACAAAGAGTTTTGGGAAATGGTCTGGAAGTATTCCAGAGAACACAAACCCTGTTCTTGTTTGGTGCTGAAATGGACGGAGTATATAACAATTTACCCAATACTTTGGCCACATGTCCAATACTACTCCACAAAAAGATGGTAGATCCACCAATTCCACCCATACAGGACATTTGTGCAGGAGTTCTTCCTTCATTGCCTTCATCGGCTTCCAAGGAAAAACATGTGCCATTAGACCACATAGGAAAACTGTCTGTTGTGCCAGAAATTGGGACTTGACATCATTGTCATTGAAGATCACCTCAAACAAACCATGCCCCGAGTAGAAATCCACCACATCC
>CM035419.1:34907820-34912820 GCA_020310875.1 Ceratopteris richardii | reverse complement strand
AGAGACTCAACCAATGGTGTGCAAAGGATGCTTTGGCAAGGTCTTATCTTCTTAACTCTATATCTGATTTCCTTTTACCTCATATAAGGAATTGTAAGACTTCCCAAGAGACTTGGGAAACCTTGTCAACATACTTTTCTTCCAACACAAGGGCCAGGAAGAATCAACTGTGGATTGAATTCACAACCCTTAGGAAGCAGCCCAAGCAATCAGTCTCAGAGTATGTGACCAAGATTAAAGATGTGGCAGACCAATTAGCAAGTATTGGAGAGGAGATTGAAGAGGAGCAACAAATGGACTCAAGGCAGATGATAAATGGGAAAGTTTCACCACTGCAATGGACCTCTACATGGACATGCATACCCCAGATCTCACAACACTCATGGGCCAACTATTTACACATGAAGCAAAGTTTACAAAGGCAGGAGATCAATCAAAAGGTAACAACCCCTCTGCTCTATATACTGATAAGAAAGTTAAGGATAAAAGTAAAGGGAAGAAGCAGGAAGAAGAAGGCTCTACCTCCCAAGCTAATTATGCAGGGAGAGGTAGATCTTCAAGAGGAAGAGGCAGAGGAGGTAAGTCAGGTAGGGGGAGACCCTACAACTCATCACCATGCAACATTTGTGGATTGTCCAATCATACCACATATGAATGCTACAAGAACTACAAGAATCAGAGAGGAAGAGGCTATCAAAGAGGTGGATACTCTCGAGGAAGAGGCAGGTTCAACCAACACCAAAGCTACAATGGATACAACAATCAATACAACAACAATTACAATCACAACCACAATGGTAACTACCAAGGTGTATTCAGAAATAGAAGGGACTACAACTACACAGAGGAGCAAGATGACTCCCTATTGATCATGAATATGACCTCCAAGGCAGGTACAAATGATGATCATTTATTTTATATTGACTCAGGATGTTCTAACCATGTAGCTGGCAATGTGGCACTACTCTCTGATTTGGAAGAACCCAAGGGCAAACATCAGGTACAAACAGGTGATGATACTAAACATTCTGTTGTAAAGATTGGAAATGTAAAGACATGTGATGGTAACCAGAACCTATTGAGCAGGGTACTCTATGTACCAACTATCACCAAGAATCTAATGAGTGTTGGTCAGATTGTGGAGAAAGGTTTGCAGGTCAGGTTCACTCAACATGGAGCATATGTGGAGGACCCAAGACATGGATTCAGAAGGATAGCCAAGGGGGAGAAATCAGGTAGATTGTTTACCTTTGAGCTAGAAGACACCAAGAACATTGCTTTATATAATTACAAGGATCAAACACTTTCAGCGTTAGAAATATGGCACAAGAGGTTAGGCCACATAGGTGAAAGAACCCTAAAGCAAATGTGCAGGGATCAATGTGTGCTTGGGATACCTAATGTATCCAAGCAACACATGATTTATAAGTGTGGAGCATGTCAGTTTGGTAAGTCTCACAGGTTGCCCTATTCAAGGAAAGGTTTCATGCATGAAGACTACCTAGACTTGGTACACACAGATGTTTGGGGACCTAGCAAGGACCCTTCCATTTCAGGTTCAAGGTATTATGTGTCCTTCATTGATGATTATAGCAGATGGACCATCTTATACTTTATGAAGCATAAAGATGAAGTGTTTAATTGTTTCAAGAGGTATCTTGCACTAGTTGAAAACCAAACAGGAAGAAGCTTGAAGAGGCTAAGGTCAGATGGTGGAGGAGAGTACTTCTCCAATGAGTTTGAAGATTTCTTGCAGGAAAGAGGCATCAAAAGGGAGATAACTACAAGGTACTCACCTGAACAAAATGGGGTAGCTGAAAGAAGGAATAGACTCATTGTAGAAACAGCTAGGTCTATGCTTAATGAAAAGAAATTGCCAAATTATCTTTGGGCAGAGAGTGTATCTACTGCCACCTATCTCATCAATAGGTTGCCATCCAAATCACTTGATGGCATGACACCATATGAAGCTTGGCATGGTAAGAGACCTTCTTTGGATCATTGTAAAATCTTTGGTTGTGTAGCATATGTGCATATTCCCTCACAGGTAAGGGGAAAGCGAGACCCTAAAGCTGAAAAATGTATCTTCATTGGTTATGATTTGAACCAAAAGGGATACAGATTTTACAACCCAACAAACAAAGGCTTCAAGGTAAGCAGAGATGTCATCTTTGATGAGAATGACTCATGGTATGAGGATGAATGCAGGAAAGTTAGTCTACCCTATGATATGGAAGAAGATTTCCCAAAGCTCACCAAGGAGGAACCAATCCAAAAAGATGAATCAAGCTCAGATGATGATGATACAATTAACCTTGAGGAATTCAAGGCATGGAAGTCCAAAGGAAAGATGAAGATGAAGAAGCTAGAGGATACACCAGAATCCTCAACTCAAGCAATGAGGAGATCTCAGAGAGAAAAGAAGAAACCAATCAGATTTGGGTATGACACATCACTTGTAACTAAACATTCTGTATATCTTGCAAAGGATTTGTTGAAGAACCAGGTACCTATGAAGAAGCAATCACCAAACAAGAATGGAAAGGAGCTATGGATGAAGAAATGGAAGCTCTCAAGGAGAGTGATACTTGGGACTTGGTACCCAAGAAGGACTCTATGAAGGTGATAGGATCCAGATGGATCTACAAGCTAAAGAGAAATTCAGATGGAACAATCAAAAGGTACAAAGCTAGGTTGGTAGCCAAGGGTTTTGCACAAACCCAAGGCATTGATTATGAGGAGACATTTTCTCCTGTGGCCAAGATGCCAACTATCAGAATATTGGTAAGTGTAGCTGCATCCAAAAATTGGAACATGTACCAATTAGATGTCAAGAATGCTTTCTTGAATGGATGGATATCTGAAGAAGTCTACATGTCAAAACCACCTGGCTATGAAGACCCCAAGAAGGTAAACTATGTTTGTAAATTGAAGAAAGCTCTATATGGTTTGAAGCAGGCACCTAGAGCATGGAATTACAGGTTGACAACCTACCTCCAAGATCAAGGATTTGTGATGAGTAAAGCAGACACTTCTCTATTCATGGGATTAGACACATCAAAGGACAGATGATGAAAGAATTCAAGATTAATGATCTTGGATTGTTGAAGTACTTCTTAGGTCTTGAGTTAGTCTACACCAACTCAGGTATATATATCACTCAAAAGAAGTATGTACAGGATATGGTCAAGAAGTTTGGCTTGCAGGATGCTAAAGTATCTACTACTCCAATGGAGGTCAACCTAAAGCTAAGTGCTCATGAAGGGGAAGAAATACAAGACATTACAGGATATCAAAGCATGGTAGGTAGTTTGAATTATGCTACCTTGACAAGAATTGACATAGCATATGGAGTTTGTGTGCTAAGCCAATTCATGCACAAACCAAGGGTACCTCACCTAGAGGCAGCAAAGAAGATATTGAAGTACCTCAAAGGAACTCAAAGTCATGGTTTGTACTTTCCTTATACATCAGATATTGACATTAAAGTTTATTCAAATGCAAATTGGGCAGGATGCAAGGATGATAGGAGGAGCACATCAGGTTACATTTGTTTTGCAGGAGATAAACCTATTTCTTGGTCAGCCAAGAAGCAACCTACAGTGGCATTGTCATCCACTGAAGCAGAGTATAGAGGGCTTGCCAATGCCACTCAAGAAGCTATCTGGTTAAAGCTTTTGTATACAGAGTTAGGTCTATCCAATTATCTTTGGAGACAACACAAGCTCTCTTCACCTTGCAGCTAATCCAATATATCATGCTAGAACCAAACACATAGAGGTTCATTACCACTATGTGAGAGAGAAGTTGCTTAGTAAAGACATTCAATTGACATATGTGTCTACTAATATGCAATGTGCAGATTTACTCACTAAAGCATTGGATGGAAACAAGCTATGCAGATTCAAATACATGATTGGATTGCAGGATGTGATTGAAGATTGAAGATGAAGACTTAAGCCAAAGTGTTTGGCTTGAGGGGGAGCTGTTGGTGCATTTCAAGCCTTCACACTTGGCTTGGAACCTTGGAATTTTGGTGTTGAAACCTTGGAAGTTTAATTCTCTTGAAGAAAGGACCATGTGAACTTATGCTTATAAGTTCTTACTTCTTTACCCATTGTAAAAGTCTATATGACTTGGCATCTCATGTAATCACACCTAATTGATTAGAGTCGTGGAATTTGGATGGTGTAATTGGAGAGAATATCTCCCTACTTTTAGAGGAGTGATTATAGGAGATTTGAATTTGAATTCAAATTCAAATCTCAACTCATTCTCTATAAAAGATGCAATCAAAAAGTCGCGGGTGTCCTTCACTTTTTCCCGAGACTAATACACTTGATCATTGAGTGTGTGAGTGCTACACCATAGCCTACACATCTCCAACTCATTAGGCTACATCTATCAAGCCAATGAGATTGTACATTCATGTGAACTAATAGAAAGATTTACATTCACTATCTCTGGTTTTCTCTGAGTCATCATCTCCAAGTCTGTCAACTTCGACAGGGCATATCTCAGGATCTACTGAACCAAATCAAGTGGTTCAAGGCTTGTTGGAACCAGCTCCAAGCATACTACATGCCTACAAAATCTCAAGGCCAAAGGATCAACCATCTCGGAGAAATCTCGCTCGAAGTGCTCACTGGTATTTTTCTGCAGAGTTCCTAAAAAGTCGGGAGTGTCCCTAATTTTTGCTAAACACAATTCTCAGAGTATAGTTTGTCATTTCCTTTCATTCCACTTGCAAATGGTAGCTTGTTAAGCTAATTTAATATGTCCAGAAGGAATTAGATCAATTGTAAGTGTGCTGGTCATACTGAGTGAAAGATTGAGCAGGTATCAAGACCAAAATAGAAAGTTTTCAAGTCTAGTGAAGTACAAACTTATCTGTTTTGATCTAATCATTACTCAAACCTTTTCCAAAGTACATATAGCATATTTTGGTTTCATTTGGAAGCTCAAGGAGTCTACTAATCATACCTGGAGTCACTGAGGGC
>CM035419.1:34692820-34900320 GCA_020310875.1 Ceratopteris richardii | reverse complement strand
AAGATGGCACCCAAAGGAACCATTTGATAACTTGCACATATGCACCCATTCTAAGTCAAATCTCAACACTCCATGGCTTATGACTAAGGGGTCATCCATGGTATTACTTTGGTCATGCTTGGACATCCTTAGCACCTTGGCTTTGGGACTTGTTGGTTATGCACATGAAAAACCTCTTCAAGTGATATATTGGCAAAAAGAATTCTGCGTCCATCGAGGAGGGACTCGAACCCACCACATATTCACACAACTTCAATATTTGCTTTCATATTCCTTCTATGCTAGAAACTTGCTTCCTTACCTATTTGCTTGCACTCAAATCCTCAAGGAAGAAGGTGGAATGGAGAAAAATCAATATTAAGAGAAGTCACAACCCAAGTTAACAAATTTATGCTTAATCAAGCTTCCAAAAAGACTTGTTACCATTAGACAAGCTCCCACGAAAAATGTTTCCTCGATAATGGTGCCAATCCCATTGTAGTTTGTTAAAATTTTTCAAGCTCAAGAGTGTGGGAACATGCCCCAAACTGAACCTTCCACATCATCGACAATCAAAAGAGGCTGATTTCCACGAGTTGGAGGCATCAAATTATGCCCATAATGGAAAGAAGTTGATTGGAGAAGATTTAGCTCACCTCTTGATGTGATTGGGCCTCACTGTTGACATGTATATGCTTTTGATTGGTTAAAGCGGTTAGTATGTGGTCTTTAAAACCTCGAATGAGTTGTATTATGACTTAGAGTCCTGGAAATAGGTGCCCAAGCTGCCCCCTTGCTTAAGCACACCCCCTACTAGCTATTCTCTGCATATATTGTAGAAATTTCACTTTTACACACTCTATCTATCTACATGATTTTGGCAGACCCCACGGTCTTGTAATTGTTGTTTCTCCTTCATCCGCAGTCTATTTTCAATGATTTTTGTCTTGTTAAAAAGCTTATAAGTTCTAATTTCAGTGGTATAAGTATCGAGTTCAGTGCCTGCACATGTACAGAGAAATGTCCGAATAGTGTCTGTCTACTTAGCTCATACTCTGTGAAGAGATCAAGTTATTTGTTTTGTTGCAACTACTTGAGGCATCATCCAGTATCCAAATGGAGTGATTTTACTCTCATTTGAAAGTTCTTAAAGTCTTGTTTAAGTGTATAAAATTTCATTTTCAGTCTCTACATATACTTAGAGAAACGCAGAAAATACAGAGCCTATGTTTGAAGAATTTCAGGATCCTAGGAGGGTTCATTTGCTTTTGTTGTGCACGTAGGAGTGTTTATCCTACAACAGTGGTATCAGAGCTATAAGTGGAGTATTAAAGAGAGAAGAAGGAGCTAATGAAGTGAAGTAAAGACTTCATCAAAGTTTGAAGGAAGGAAGCAAAGAACGCACACATCAACAAGGGGAAGCAAATACATCATCAAATTAAAGATGAAGCTTCATCAAGAGGAGTAGCTCTATTTTTTGAGGTAAAAGCCATCTTTTTCAACTTCATTACATCAAGGGGGAGGTTTTAAAGAGCTAGGAGGCACCATGGCTGATCTAAATGCTCAGATTGAGAAGCTCGAAAAAGGAAACTACCAACCATGGCGATTTAGAATAAGCAATTTTTTTATGGGGAAAGGTTTCTGGGGGCTTGTGAGTGGTGGAGAGCCAAAACCCTACATAGATGAGGTAAATCCAACCAATGACCAAAGAAGAGCAGTAAGAGAGTGGGATGAAAGGGACAAAAGGGTCATTTTCATTTTATCTCATCATATTAGCAACTCTATGGTAGGGCATATTCAAGATTTGGATAAATCGAAGAAGGTGTGGGAGTGGTTGGAGAGATTGTACTCAACCTCCACAAAAGCTAGAAAAATTCAGCTCAAGAATGAGCTAAATAATCTTACGAAAAGCCCCTCTCAAGGTGCTAATGATTACATATTAAAGGTTAAAGAGCTTGCAGATGCACTAGGGTCAATCGGTTGTGCCCTAGATGATGATGATCTTGTCGCCCACACCCTAAATGGACTTAGGGATGATGAAAAATGGAGGGCCTTCACAACTTCAGTGTATGTAAGGGACTCTCTTCCTGATTTTGATCAACTAATCACTCTCATGGTGACAGAGGAGATGAACCTTGGTGGTCATAATGCCAAGGATAGCCAAGGGCAATTGTTGTATGCAGGTAGAGGAAGAGGAAGACACAACCGAGGTGCTACAAGAGGAAGAGGAAGATATCAAAGCAACCAAGGAGGTCAAGGACAACAAGAAATGCAGGTCAAAGAGGTGGAAGAGGACAACCCACTTCAAATGGATGCTTTGTATGCAGTAAGCCCGATCATTTTGCAAATGAATGCTATCATAGAGCTCAAAGACAAGGGAATCAAAGCAAAAACAACAAATATGGAGGGCAAGGTAATTATGCAAACACATCATCCAGCCAAGGGAATGATTATTTACTTGCCATGAGATATGGTGAAGATACAACTCAAGCTAGTGAAGATGTATGGTATGTAGACAGTGGATGTAGCAATCATATGTCACGTCGAAAGGATCTTTTTAGTAATTTGCAAGTCCCAAAGCATCAAGGGCATGTGGAAATAGGTGATAACTTAGAGCATACCATTCAACATGTGGGAGATATTAATTTGGAAGGAAATCAAAGAGCAAAGTGCTTATCAGAGGTATTACATGTCCCTACTATTACCAAAAACTTGATTTTGGTAGGCCAAATGGTAGAAAAAGGCTATCATGTTAGGTTCAATGAAAGAGGATGTTTTGTAGGATTCAAGGGCAGGTTTCAAGCTCATAGAAAAAGGAAAGAAGCAAGGGAGAATGTTCACAATGGACATAAATCAGCCACACCATTCAATGTATGTCACATATGGAGACAAGAGAATAGTAGATTTGGATCTATGGCATAAACAAATAGGTCACATCAACCTACAAAAGCTCAAGGACATGCAAAGGAGGAGCTTGGTAAGAGGCCTACCAAATTTTACATCTAAAATGTTGCATGAAATTTGTGTAGCTTGCCAACAAGGAAAACAATCAAGGCTACCCTTCAAGAAGAGTACCTATGTAAGTGCAAATGTTTTAGACCTCATTCACATGGATGTTTGGGGTCCAACAAGAGAAGCTTCCCTTGCTCGAAATAGGTATTTTGTAACCTTCATTGATGACTTTTCAAGAAAAGTATGGTTGTATTGCATTAGAAACAAATCAAATGTGTTCCACTACTTCAAGAAATTCAAAGCACATGTGGAGAAGGAATATGGCAAGTTTATCAAAACTTTGAGATCCGATGGAGGGGGAGAGTACTTCTCCCATGAATTTTCTGAATTTTTGCAGGTCAATGGCATCAAAAGACAATTTACATGCAGGTATACCCCTCAACAAAATGGGGTAGCAAAGAGAAAGTACAGACACATAGTAGAGGTAGCAAGGTGTATGCTCAACGAAATGAATATGCCACATTGTTATTGGGGAGAGGCTACATATACAGCCACATACATCATGAATAGATGTGCTACATTAGGTATTTATCATCTAACCCCTGAGGAAGCATGGAGTGGAAGAAAACCTTGCATTTCACATCTTAGAATCTTTGGTTGTATATGCTATGTACATGTACCTCAAGAGTTGAGGTCAAAGTTAGATGCCAAATCTGAAAGGTGTATTTTTTGGGGATATTCTATGGAACAAAAGGGGTATAAATGCTATAATCCCATCACCAAGGAGCTGAAGGTAAGTAGGGATGTTGTATTTGATGAGTTGAAGCCTTGGTATGCATGCACGATGTCGGAAAGATTTCAACTTTTCCGTTGATGACCAGAGAAAATGAAAACAACTTTATTGGTGAACTTTAACCTTTTATATCACTGTTAATCAGTTGTGTGGATTGGAATTAACTACTTTGAAAGTGTTTACAGGTACAAATGATGATGAAGATTCTATGTTCATATTAGTGTTTACCCTAATTACTCATTTAATGAGTATTTTATATTTATACATGCAAGATTCATGGGTATTCAACCCTAGGGTTTCATAAGTTCATATGATTTTATGTCAATAGGGTTCATTTGAAGGGTCTCAAAAGATTCTAATGGGTTCATGCTAGAGTTTATTTAAGTGTTAATGGGCTCATGATAGGGTTCAAAAGGATTTTAATGGGTTATCAGGGATTACCAAAGGGTTTCAAGTAGGATTTCAAGGGTTTTATTGAATTTTAAGGGTTAAAATAACATGTATTTAATTAAATTAATGTTTAAAATGAATATTTATGTATTAAAAATTAAAATATGATTTAATTAATTAATTTACTCATGTGTGTGCATTTGAATACTAAGGTTCTAATATATTAATTTCTTAACCTAAGCTTAATTTAAATGCATTATTTAATTAAGAAATTTAGGATAATAGAATTAAAATGAAAATGAAGTGGAGAATTAATGAGTGGTATATATGAATAGTGTTTAAAGAGTGGTGTGAATTAAGTGTGTAACTAAAGTGGTTAAAGTGAGTAGTTAAAAGTGTGGTAATTATGTGTGCAAGATAAAAGAGTGGCCTAAATAATTTATGCAATTAAAGTAGGAAAAGTGAATGTTAGAAAGAATGGTGTATGAGTGAAGGTATTAAAAGACACGTTGAGAAAGAAAAGTTAGTTAAAGTGTGGTTGAGATGTGTGGGCAAAAGTGAGGTTGAGAATTTAAAGCAAATAAAAAAGAGTGGTAAAGTAAACTCTCTGTGTGTATATATATATATATATGTGTGTTGTGATCATGGGAGGTTTCGAATGAATGTTTGTTGCAGGCCACTTCATGTTTTTTTTTCGGGCAGCAATATTCGTTATCGAAGGAGGGAACAAACCATCCTTTTCTCTTTCTCAGTGAATCCATTAAGGAGGAACGAAGCTCACGACTGAAGAAGAAGGTGAATATGCTGATAATTATCTGAGAGGAGTATTATTAGATGAAGGATATGCATCTCATCGGCACTAAACCGGGAGAAGTATGCTACGGGACAGCGGCACATATCTAGGGGCTACGACGAGCAGGCCATTCCATGCTTTTCCTGTGTTTGACAACTTTCGAAGCCACGCTGCTATTTTCCCGATTATACTTTGCTTGCGCATCCAATTTATAGATTGCGCACAGAAGCTCTTCAGAAGGAAAGCAAGGAGGACATTGATCTGATGAATTAGGGAGAACTAGATGGGCGCTTTTTGACAATGAAACTGACTCGAGCTCAGAGCTGATGCAGATAGTTGGTGCAGCTGAAAGAAAACATTGTTGTTATGATATTATGGATTTCAATCTTAGAGACAGAAATGGCGTTATGATTTTATCCACGTCTTTTCCTTTAATTTTGGCTTCCTTCATGACTTTGACTACTTCATTTTCAAAGTTTTCTGTCAATTGGGACACCAATAGTTCCCGTTCCTTCTGACCTATTTCTGCAGTATATGGCATGGGATGATCATCACATGGCTCTGCCATCTTCTCTTTTATTGGAGAATGATAGATCGGGGGAGATAGAGGACGTACCTCTACCTTGTCAGTAGGGTTCTTTGGTTGTGGCTCTACTGGTGTCCCGATATTTTCTTTTTGTTCTATTTGAGCTTCTAATTGTGCAATACGTTCAATCTTGTCTTTAACTTCATGAAGGGTGGTCTGGAGCGCATCTTTGGCCGCCAGAAGGTCATTGCCGATTTTCGCTATTTGATCCGCATCTTCATTATAGATTACCAATAGTTTGTCTTCTGCAGCTTTCCATTGTTTATTGAGCTCATCAGTATCCTGCATATACTTTCGTTCCCATTCTTCTTTTAGTGTTTGCTCTTGTTTCAATAGGTTTTCATATTTTGCAATCTGATCTTTCAATTCCTTTTGGTTGGTTGCGGTTGCCTCTTGTTTCTCTATTGGTTGGTCGTATAACAATGCCTTCATGAGTTCTTTATTCCTATTGCGTAAATTATCGTTTTCCTCCATATATACTTTGAGCTGCATTTCTAACAAATTGCTCCTAGCCTTCATTCTCTCTTTGTCTGCTTCGCTTGCTTCATTTTGTCTTTGTAGTTCCATCAGTCATTCCTGGAGTTTTTGATTTTGCTCCATGAGTGTAGTGCATTGTTCTTTGACTTCTAGTATTCCTGTCTCTTTAGCTAAAATCACTTGTTGAGCCTGGATCAACTGTGTAGACAACTGCTCACTCATCACTTGGAATTGATTCTTTTCTCGCATGGCTTTGTCATAATCTGCATCTGTTTCCATCATTTGCTGCTACGTATCCATGGCCGTTTGTATCATTTGTTTGACTATTGGTTTCAGTTGAGTAACACCGACATTTAACCATGTTGTCAAGATGCTAGGTTCTTCACCTATGGTAACATCTTTTCCTTGTGCCACATGCAATGTAGTGTTGTGGGGCTGCCAAATATGAAGTTGTATCTTTGGCTCAGCGTGCTTACTTACTGTCTTACCTTGTGGCATGTCAGGGATCTTAATTACAATTTGTTCCATATTTTGTTGTAAACACCTTTCTTTTTCCACGCTTGTTTGTATTTCTTCGTTTATTGGTGGCACCACATCTTTACGTGTGATTGAAGTTTCCTTTATGATGATTTGTGACTTTTCGTTCAATTGAATGAGGTGTGTTTGTTCAGTTGATGCTTCCTGGTTTTGTATACGTGATTGTTGATTGTCAGGGGTGACTTTGACCTGGTTTATCTCCGTCCATTCCTCATTGTTTGTTTCTGTTCTTATGTCGGTGTCCAAGGTGTCTTTCTCAAGACTAGATTCCTCATTAGAACTTGAATCCTCTAGTCCTAATTCTTTATATCTGGTAGCTAGTTATGGAGTATGTTCCAAAGTCAAAGTACAAGGGATTTTTACTTTTTTAAGATGTTGTATAATGTCTGAGGTCTGAATCAATGGGTTATGCTCTTTTCTTCTCACTGAGGGAATGCAATATAATTCAGAGTTATGTTTGTATTCTCCCATGTAATTCGGCAAAGCCTTCACACTATCTTCATCATTTTTGCTCTCGTCAAGTTGTAATAATCCTTCTGAGTTTAATTAAGGTATTGATGCTTCATATTCACCTTTTGCTTCTAACTCCTCAAAGGGAGGTTCAATTCATTCTGTTCTCTTCCATCTATCTTCCTGGACTCTTTCCCACAAGCCTTTAGGCCATTCCCCATCGACTTCGGGGATAATGGATCCTTCTCTTTTATTCTCGCAGTAATTTTCACCACAGGTCTCGTCTTCCTTCCCTTTCTTGGGGTCATTAGGTGCGACATACTCTTGGAATTCTTTTTCGGGAATTCTTGAGTTTGGTAGTACCTGAATAGGTTTTTCTAGGGTCTATTGAGCCACTTCAATTAATTTCTTACATATCTCCAATCTTTCCTTCTCTAAGTCACCTCTACGGTATTCCCTTTCGTGTTGCTCAATGGTTGGTCCTGCTTTAATTCGTGTCTAATATGCCTGAATCCACATGGCTAATTCTTCTGGCATAGGGTCAGCCAGAACTGATCCTCCCTCTTGTTTTTTACATTGTCTGTCTTATTGTTTCCCTCAAGTTCTTGTTTTATTCTCTTTCCCCATAGTTTGTTGTAGTTTCTTTTCTTTCATCCTTTCTCTACGATTCTTCAAGTCTTTGTTGGCATGATCATTCTCTCTGGTTTTTTCTGAGGTCTCTCTCGCTTTAGCCCTCGTTATTGCTTTCAATGGTTCAACATCAATGCCTTCCCTTTCCCGCATTGCCATGGAACAACTATTCCCCCGACATAGCTCAAATGAGTATGCCATTAGCTACAGACCTCACCCAAAGCGGATCAATGATTTCTTATGTCCATTGATGGTTCAACATCAATGCCTTCCCTTTCCCGCATAGCCATGGAACAGCTATTCCCCCGACATAGCTCAAATGAGTATGCCATTAGCTACAGACCTCAACATGAGTGCTCTATTTTTTATCATTTTTTGGTCATCACCCTCAGCCTATAGCACTGCCCGTACAAGATCTCCTGGCAATTTTATTTCATCATGCCGCTATCGCCCAACAACCGATCAATTGTTCGGTTATACTCTTTAACGGCATTCATGAAGAATGCCAACATGTCATTTGACAATTAGACAATGGAAACCACCCGAAAATTTGTATGCCCTATCTGCTATTTGTTTTATATCATGGCAAATTCCCCATTACTACTAGAGTAGTCCTTCTTCCCTGCCATTTTGCACAGACTTCCCCCCTTCAGAAGATGAGTGAGATGAAAGTGTCAACCTCATTCTCTGCTTGCCTCTATACACTCGAGTGATGATTCCATCTTCCTCTTCCAGTGTTGAGCATGACGAGCAATAGCAAATGGATAACCCCCCTTTGCCTCCACCCTTTCCTATGGCAGACAACCATGATTCCTCCTCTTCTTCAGCTCCCCCACCTCCCCCACCGCCCTGTCCTTTGAAGGACACAGTGCTGAAGGATGTCACTCCCCGTCACCCTCACCTTCCCCAAGTAAAGCATGTTTGCCATTCCCCTTGCCTTCTCCAAAATCAATGGATAAAGTTACGACACCCTCTCCTAACCGAGCACCACCTAGCCCCTCCCCTCCCTCGTCCTCTTCTTACTCTCTGCCCAATACACCCCCCAATGCCAGATGGGTGTGAATGACCAGTGTGGCATCTAGGAGTTTGGTAGGCTCAGTAGCTACCTCCAAAATCAATGGATAAAGTTACGACACCCTCTCCTAACCAAGCACCACCTAGCCCCTCCCCTCCCTCGTCCTCTTCTTACTCTCTGCCCAATACACCCCCCAATGCCAGATAGGTGTGAATGACCAGTGTGGCATCTAGGAGTTTGGTAGGCTCAGTAGCTACCTCCTCGACATGCAATGATTGATTTCTAGGGATATGGATTACTACTAGCAATTGGCCAATCAATTCAAGCAACACTGCAACTGGCATTAGACCCGCAACTAGCAATTGAAGCAAGACCTCGAATAACAAGTGTTCACCAACCGATAGTGGGTGACACCTTATACTAGGAATCAAAGCAAACTCAATAATTTAAAGGGTTTTTTGAAGAGTCCAAGCATGAGTCCAAAAAGTACAAGAAGCAAGCTGCCTACTTGTAAGAAGCCAATGCCCGACATCTCCTATGCATCCAGAAGCTAGAGAAAGAGACCATGGTGCAAGCAGTCATGATCAATGAGATGCGATTTCAACTTCAAGATCAAGCCAATGATTACGAACTCCTATAGCAGATAGCCGCTACCCTACATGAGACCAATGAGAAACTATCTACTCAGATAGTGCGACAAGCTCGTGGTACCCAACCAACACATGACCACTCTCTAGTAGTCTCTGGAGGTTGAGAAGTTGCTGAAGGAACAAGCTGATGTCTCAGGTGGAAACTAAACACTAAAAAGATTAAGAAAAACATGATTTGTATTTATAGAAAGAGTTTGGCCTGTAGCTTGCTAAAGCATTCCTCATAATGGGGGCCTTAGAAGTTAGAGCACCATGGATCATTTGTGGTCACTTGAGTGTGGAGTGTTGAGTATATCTAACATCCCCCTTCAATCTCCACCCTACGGTGAACTACCTCCTTTGTCCAATGCCAAAAGTGTCGATGAAGTTGTTTTCTCCAAAGAGCCTTAGTGAAGATGTTTGATCCATTTTATTTAGTTGGAAAATAGCTTAACTCCATGAATCCATCCTCAATCAACTCATGCACATAGGGATACTAAATTTCTATGTGCTTGGTACATGCGTGGAAAACAGAATTCTTGGCGATGGCCGTGCAACTTCGATTATCACACTTCAACCCTCTAGCCTCCTATCCTTGTATTCCTATGTGCCATAGGATCCTCTTCAACCATACCGCTTCACATGTTGCAACACATGTTGCCTTGTACTCAACTTTAGTAGAAGATAATTCCACAGTGAATTGCTTCTTACTAATCCAAGAGAAAATCCCTGATCCTAAAGAAAAGGAATATCCACAAACTTATTTTTTGGTATCAATACCTTGTGCCCAATTTGAGTCACAATATCCAACTAGAGATGATCCTTCTTCATAAATAATACCATAATCAATGGTTCCTTTCACATAATGCATGCATTCCTTCTAATGAGTTTGGCAAGGCTTATAGAGAACCTACTTACTACTCCAACAACATAAGAGATGTTTGGTCTACTATTGCACAGGTAGATGCGACTTCCAACCAATTTCCTGTATCTTCCAATATCCACTAGAAGTGAAGTATCTTCAATAGATAATTTTGTGTTGACTTCCATAGGTGTAGAAATTTCCTTGCAATCCTCCATGTCAAATGCCTTCAATATCTATCTTGCATACTTTTGTTGAGAGATGATAATCTTCCCTGGTTCCTACGAAAATTCAAGGCCTAAGTAATAATGCATTAAGCCCAAGTCTATCATTTCAAATTTTGAATTCAAGAAACCTTTGGTTTTTTGAAGAAGAGCACCATCATTTGCTATAATCATAAGGTCATCTACATAGAGTACAAGCACAATTGTCTTCCCTCCTCTCTTTAGGACATACACGTTAGCATTAGAAGAACATATTTTGAGACCTATATCCAAGTGATATTTATCTATTAACTGGTACCATGTTCTAGGGGCTTGTTTCAACCCATATAATGCCTTGTTTAGCTTACCTTGTTCTTTGAATGGGGAGATCCAAACCTTGGTGGCTAAGGCACATATACCTCCTGCTTGAGGTCTCCATTCAAGAATGTTGATTTGACATCCATGTGATATACAAGCCATCACTTATGTGTAGCCACAACTAGTACTACTCAAATAGTAATCATCCTTGTAGTCAGGGCAAATGATTCAGAATAGTCAATGCCTTCAACTTGTGGGTAGCCCTGTGCAACAATTCTTGCTTTGTACTTTTCCACAGTGCCATCAACCTTGTACCTTAGCTTCAAGACCCACTTGGTTGCAATGACTTTATGCTTAGGGGGTGGATCCACTAGCTCCTTAGTTATATTATTAATGATATTGTTGTATTTTATTTGCATGGAAGCCCTCCAATGTAGATCATGGAGTGCACCTTCTACATTGGTTGGTTCCTTTTCTTGTTCTTGAATGAGCTTAGCCATTAGGGCTACGTTTTCAATATGGGTGATCGTCTGTCTCTATCCCTCTATTCTCTGTGATCACCTCAGTCCATCTGTAACCTCTTCTAGTGACTATGGGATGGGGTTTGCGGAATCATAGAGCTAATTTAGCCATAAGTGCTTTGTCTCTAATAACAAATTTGAGAAATTTCTGCTTAGTACCTAGTTGTAGGTTCTCTAATTCTTCAATGATGTTTTCTGTTGTGTTTCCTTATTGAAACTATGCTTTAAAGGCACCCTTCATTAAATCCCAAGTAGCAAAATGGTTGTCTGTAAATTGGCTAAATCATTTGTCTGTTAAATCCTCCAATGTTGTTGGAAAGAGGATTAAAAATGCATCTTCTCTTCCCATTCACCCCCTTGTTTTACATATGAATTTACAAGATAAGATAAATAGCCTCTTAGGGCTATGGGCATATAAATAAGCCACAATAAAAAAAACCTTTTAAAGAGAGGAAAAAGTACCTAGATATTCCTAAGTTTGTTCACACACATCACTATTGAATCTTGCCTCGGAGTGAGTGAGCAAAGTGCTGGCAATCATGTATAATGAAGTTCTAGGCTATGTGGAATGTAGAGGAAAAAGTACCTAGATATACCAACAAATACCACCTCAGAGTGAGTGAGCAAAGTGCCGACAATCATGTGTAATGAAGTTCTAGGCTATGTGGAATGAAATCAATCCACAAAAGGAAGTAAGCACAAAGCTTTGTGAAAATTTCAAACTTCTTCCTATGCAGAGACTTTGAGAAAGGTCTACAACATTATCGTGTGTGGGCACATAAGCCAACCTAATCTCTCCATCAAAGAGTCTCTCTCAAAATTATGATAGTGCACATCAATGTGCTTTGTGCAAGCATCAACATAGGGTTCCTCACATGTGCCAATGTGCTCTAACTATCAATAAAGAAGGTAGTGATAGATGATTAATCAACACTCAAATGATCCAAGATGAATCTTTGGCAAAAGATTGAGCAACACTCAAATTAGCCAAAAGGATCAAAGCCATACACACTCAGCAATAGTTGTGAAAGTTGGCCAATACTCAAGGTCACAATTGAAAGTGGCCATGGTAGGCTACTTCTTGCTCAACCAAGATATGCAATGAGTTATCAATCATGAAGCAAAAACCACTTGTGGATACTCAATGTCATAACAACCAATCCAAACGAGTCAAAAAAAGCATGTAAATCTGGCGATAATGATATTCCCTTGGGACAAAGCAATCCAACTAGCCAAGTGCCACTCAAGTAGTGAAAGACGGGCTTAACTTCCTACAATTGCTTGACACCTGGGCCTTGCATAAACATACTCATCTGAGATATAGAAAAATGAACATTGGGCAAAGTTATGAATAAATAAATCAACCATCCAATAACATATTGATAGAGAATAACATCAAAATGCATTTTTGGCATCATGAAGATGCAATCTTAAACTTATTTCCCTAGAAGTGTCAATAGTTTTTCAATCCTCTAAGGCCAAAATTCTACAATAATGTATCAATGTATTTTGTTTGAGACTATGTTATTCCCCCATCAACTTGACAAAACTGAATGCCCAAATAATGTTGCAAAATCCTTAAAATCTGACATCTCAAAAGAGGCATGCAAATCAACCTTAAACTCAAAAATATGTTGTTAGGACCAATGAGCAACATATCATCAACATATACAACAATTATGAAAAGTACCATCTTCATGCTTAACATATAAAGTGCTCTCTGTTTGACAGTTAAATCCATGTGCTAGCAGGTAGGCATGTATCTTTTCATACTAAGCATGTGGTGCTTGCTTCAATCCATATAGTGCCTTTTTCAACTTGCATACTTTGTTTTTATGCCCTTTCTGCACAAAATCATGGGACTAGAATACATACACCTTCTCATGTAAATTTCCATCCAGAAATGCAGTTTTAATGTCAAACTAATGCACATTTCAACCATGATGAGCTTCAAGTGAAAAGATGCTATGGACAGTTGTCATTCTACATGTGGGAGCAAAGGTCTCATCAAAATCAATGCCCTTCCCTTATACCTATCAATTGTTCCATTAGGATTATGTTTCAACTTATATATCCACTTAGTTGATTTGGCCTTTTTGCTAGGAGAAAAGTCACATAAAGAACAAGTATCATTCTTCACAATGGCATCAAATTCCAATTGCATAGTATCCACCCAATTTTTTTATTGCTCGAAGTGAGGTAGGACCAATAATAAGTGAGAAGATCTTTCCAACATTTAGAACCTTGAGAGCATATACACCTTGAACAAAATAAGATAGATGAATGATTACAAAAATAGACAAGAGATAAGAGATGTGAAATGAGTAGCTAAATTGCTACTCTTTATAATAATGCTGATAGAGATCTAGCTATACAATGTGTGTAAAATACAAACTTTGCATAATAGGCTAAATGTAGATAGATCTAGGTACAAAAATTGGAGAGAAGTGTACTTAAGAGTTGGAGAAAGTGAAGGTATGTTGGAATATGGAGAGAGAAGGCGATTGTTTGTAAAAAAAATAGCATACATGATATGATTAGAGTAACTTTTTATAACCCTGATAAAAAATAGGGTTTTTCTCTAATGTAAGAACCACATAGTTGTCCTCTTGGAGTAGAAGGTAAGTAAACCTAGTACAACATCAAGACTTGAAGGATTAACTAGAAATAGTATCAACTGAGTAAAACAATAACTACACACACTCATACGTGTGTAAAGAAGAAGAGGACAACAACAATTGTACTCCAAAATAGCTCAAAAGACCTCCACGTACGATGATCATAGCTTTTTGAGAATGCTTTTCAATTTTCTTTTCAAAGGCCACAAAATCTTATATGATGAGGGCATTGCTCATTGTAGAATACTAGCTCAATGCAAGATTGAGGAAGATCTTTGGAGGTCCTCTCTTAGAGGAAGTGTTCAACTATTGGAGGAGGTGTGCTCTACTTCTGGAGTTATCTAGAGGAGTTCATTTCAACCAACCATCAACATCACTTGCTGAGTTACTGTGAGTAAGAAGTCTATTTCTATCCTACTTGTTCATTCACTAGTTTCTGATTTAGGTTAATCAAAATTTGGGTTTACTGTAAAACAATTCTAAACTATTCATATTCTCCATATTCACACAAACACTCTCTCTCTCTCTCTCTCTCTTCACACCTCTTAGGAACTTTGCACACAATTTCTTGCATCTAGTTCCTATTTCTGCCTAGATTCATATATTGTTAGTTTGTATCATATTCACACATTGTAATTTGACATTGGAATATAAGATAGTGCAGGTGAGCTTTTTGTTACCTTTAATGTCCATGTGAAAGGCCAAATGGCCTCTAGACACTTCTTTGTGTATCTTCTTTAATAAAACATATAGTGCCCTAGTCAACCACATACTGTAAATTCGATCGCATTTGTAATATCTAAGAAGTCTGTGTTCATGCTCCCTATGTACTGTGTTTTTTTGCATATTCTGCAGCCTCTGTGCAGAGTATTATGTGTAGCCCTAGGAGCTCAATTTTCTACTCTAAGGATATCATCATGGAGCTCCTGAGAAGGAGTGTGCACTATGGTGCATTGCCATCAAAATATTTCACTAGTATCAAAGCATTTTGATGCAAAAGATTTGTTCCTTTTGTGTGAGCAAAGCGAGCACCTGCCCACTTTCTCTAGGGCTTATGACTAAGGCAACGACCAAGGCATAGACCTTGGCATACCTTGTCATCTGAGTCATTGAACTAACCATTGGCACCGTCGGCTGTGCACAAGGGAGGACATCAATGATCAAGGAAAATAGAGGTTACTGGTACTTCCTAGGAGGTCACTCATCCCATTACTATTCCCCTAGAGCTCGCTTAACCCTGACAATCTCTTGTCAATAAGCTACACTCTTGTGGTGTCTGAAGAAGGGGAAAGACTAAGGTTAACATTACTTTGAGCATGTTTTGGTCCCTCAAAGCTTCATTCTTTGCTTTCAAAGCTTTTTTTTGAAGCATTTTTGGGGTGTTTTTGGAGCCATTTTGGAGTACTTTCACACATAGTTCTCTTCACACAGGTCCAAGAACATCAAGAACAGTGCTCTTTGTACTTCTCCAACAATAAATATTAACCTTTGCGGCTGTGTTTTTCAGCAACACTCATAGAACTACAGGTTTCTCAAAAGGTTTTCAATTTTGGTGGGGGTAACCGCTGCAAAGTTTATGCAGGTTTTTGAGCCTAAACCAACATAGTTGACAGACACTTGCAGGTGTTGTTGGCTAGTATTTGGACTATGCAATCAACCTTTTAGTGCCATTTTACTACATATATTGAGTACATACACACGATGTATGCTTCTATGGATATCGCTTATGTACCTCCATGTGGTCATTGATATAGCGGTTTACGTTTTTTGCATAAAGCCTTTTACATTTGATAAAGAGGGTCATGGTGAGGTTTTCTTAACTGGGAGACACCCAAATGTTGGGGTCTCTTCAGGGATGCAAGTGGAAGATTTACCCAGCCTCGCCATAGGAGATTTATGATAGTTGTTCATAGGTGCTCGATAAGCCTAGTTGGCTTCTTTTGAGGAACTGATTATATGCAGTGGAGTCAGTGATTCACTATGTAGATAAACATGTCACTAATTGCAGTTTTATGATATTTTGAAATTGGTCATATGCTCATTTTGTAGAGGATACTCTGGCAAATTTTTTCTAGATTTTGGTTTTGTCAACTATATAGTGGTCGATTTACTCCTTGATACATTTATTCGTTGGTGTTTGGACTCTTCTAGCTCCATTATCATTCTATTCAGTTCTCTACCATCATGGCATAAGAGGTCTCATGCACATCTAGTGGATCAGGGTCTAGTGCTAGTGTTCCAAGAAGGAGCTATAACTTGCAAGGCAAAGACCATTTTGAGATCCGAAAATTTGATGGTACAAACTTTGCTCTATGAAGAATCAGAGTCAAGATGTGCTGATTCAAAGGAGGCAATGGAAGCGAGTAAATGGAATCTCAAAGAAGCCTACTAACATGGATGAAGATGATTGGGATGAGTTAGATGAAATGGCCGAGTCTACCATTCACTTGCACTTGGCATATAATGTTTACTTTACAGTATTAGAATGTGAACCTGCAAAGGAGCTTTGGAAGAAATTATGCAATACATATGAAAAAGAGGTGGCATCAAATAAAGTGTATCTGATGAGAAAATTATATGAACTTCGCATGAAGGACACAGATAGTGTTGCTTCTCATCTAAATGAGTTTGATGCTATATTATCCCAGTTACAAGCTCAAAAAATGGATATGGATAATGAAATGAAAGCAGTATTGCTGTTATGCACCTTGCCATCATCATGGGATACGTTTTGCATAGCTATTAGCAATAGTGCACCTGGTGGTAAACTCATCGATGATGACATATGTGGAGCACTCTTGAGTGAGGAGATTTGTAGAAAATCTATGGTTGGCACTCAGAGGGGAGATACATATAATGTTCGTGATGCATATAAGAACAAGGAAAAGAATGGTCAACAAAATAAGAGTGTAAATCAAGGAAGAGGCATATCGAATGCCATTATTGTCATAAGAAACATTACATGAAGAAAGACTATTATGCATTCAAGAATGCTAAAGGTAAAGGACAAAATGTTGATGGCCATATTAAACAACTACTTGCACCATCTACTTCGACTGTGAAGATTGAAGAAATTAATGCTATTTCTAATGATGCTGATGTGTTGACATTTGATAGCACTGTGCCAGTTGAGGCTCTTATGGTTGATTCTCTTTCCCACACATGGCTGCTATATTCTAGTGCTTCTTTCCATGTGACACCACACAGGGAATGGTTGTCTAATTATGCAGCAAAGTCCCTTGGTACCATGAGACTTGGTGACTCTTACGAGTGTGATGTTGTGGGGATCGGAGATGTGGTTGTGCAGTTCATTGATCATTCAAAATTTACTATGTATAATGTATGCCATGTACCTCAGTTATCACACAGTTTGATGTCAATTGGTCAACTTGATGACCTTGGTTACAAAGTGGTCTTCTATGCTCAATCCTTTTGCATATCAAAGGGCAATATGGTCATTGCAAAAGGAAGAAAAGTTGAATCACTTTATCCTTTGTTTGTATCACAGAAAGAACAGTTGTTAGCTGTTACGGAACAACCTATGAATTGTATTTGGCATGGCCATTTGGGCCATATATCACATAGTGGAATGGAAAATCTTTCTCATTCTGGCTACTTTCTCTGATTTTTCATTTTGTGAGCATTGTCAATATGGAAAGAAAACTAGGAATGTGCACAAGATGCACATTGACTCTTTAATTCAGCCTTTAGATCTTGTTCATATAGATGTGTGTGGTCCTTGAAGTATTCCGATGGCGATGCACCACAATGTGCTCTCCTTCTTGTGATCTCCACGATGATATCCTCGGAGTAGAAAACCGACCTTCTAAGGCCGCACATAGTACTTCGCATAGAGACTACACAATACACAGAAAAACACAATACACAGAATACACAGGGAGCACGAGGACAGACTTCTTAGGTCTTACAAATGTGGTCAAACTTATAGTGTGTGACTAACTAGGCCACTATATGTTTTATTAAAGAACATATACAAAGAAGTGTCCAGTGGCCATTTGACCTTTCACATGCACACTAACGGTAACAATCTCCCACTAAAGGCCAATATGGCCGAAGTAACTATGGGAGAAAAATAAAGAATGATAAAGAATACCTAAGTGTAAGTATAAAAACTATACCTCCCACTTGATGGGCATGTTACACAGTATACAAGTGACTGTGTAAGATCATGCATCAAGTAACCCCCATCAAGTGACAACAGTGTCGAAAGCTATCCTGTGGTAGAGCGTTAGTCAAAGCATCTGCAACATTATCTCGAGTGTGAACCTTCTCAAGAATAATGCGCTCAGTGGCTAAACAATCTCGAATGAAGTGATACCTCACCTCAATGTGCTTGGTCTTTGCATGATAGACTGGATTCTTAGCCAAAGCAATGGCACTCTGACTATCACCGAGGAAACGAGGTACATGCTGAGGTAAACCCATATCACAAGCAAGACGAGAAAGCCACAATGCTTCCTTACATGCCTCACTTGCTGCAACATACTCTGCTTCTACGGTGGAAACAACTGTACATTCTTAAAGACAAGATCTCCAAGAGATAGCACCTCCAACAAAATGAAAAATGTACCCAGATGTAGACTTATGATTGTCTACACAACCAGCATAGACAGAATCTGTGTAACCAATAATGGATGCTTTCCCTCTACCTAAGCATAGACACTTGTCCTTAATGCCACTCATATATCTTAAAATCATCTTGATTGCTTCCCAGTGTTTCTTGTCAGGATTAGACATATATCTGCTCACAACTCCCACTACAAAATGCAATGTCTGGTCTCGTAGCTACCATAGCATACATGAGACTACCAACAACAGATTGATAAGGAATTTTGGTCAGGAATTCCTTTTCCTCATCAGATTTGGGGCAATCATCCTTGCTCAATTTCACATATGTGGGTAAAGGTGTGCTCAATGCCTTTCCACCCTGCATATTGAACCTGTGAAGTACTTTGGATATGTACTCACTTTGAGACAAGTATATGCATCTTTTGCTCCTATCAGGAGTAATGTGCATGCCAATAATATATTTTGCATCCCCCAAATCCTTCATATCAAATGTATGACTCAACTTCTTTTTGAGAATTGACAAATCATAAGAGGACTTCCCAGCAATCAACATATCATCGACATAAAGTATCAAGCATATCAAGTTGCCATCTGAGCATCTCTTTGTGTAGAGACAATGATCCTCATTGCTTTGAGAATAGCCTTGCGACTTCATAAAAGCATCAAACTTTTGGTACCATTGTCTAGGGGACTGTTTAAGTCCATACAAGCTCTTCTTAAGCTTACAAACTAGACTTTCCTTGCCAGGAACTACATAACCCTCTGGTTCTTCCGTATAGATCTCATCTGTAAGATATCCATGCAAGAAAGTAGTTTTCACATCCATTTGGACTAGCTTTAAGTCCTCCATTGCAATGAATCCAAGCAACATGCATAGGGTAGTCATCTTGGCCACTAGAGAAAAGATTTCCTCGAAATCAACACCATGTTGTTGCTTAAAACTTTGCAACAAGTCGTGCTTTATACTTTGGAGAAGCACTATCTGATGTGAATTTCAGCTTATATACCCATTTACATGGTAAAGCTTTCTCGCCCTTTGGCAAAGGTACTAAATCCCAAGTACCATTCTTGTGAATAGAATCCAACTCACTCTTCATGGCACGCTCCTACTTGACATGATTCTCTATCTGCATAGCCTTTTTGTAGCAAGAAGGCTCACTGACATCTATTAGCATAACAAAATCTAAACCTAGAACATATCTATCAGGTGGATGTGAGATACATGCAGAATGTCTCAATGGTTGCTGAACAAGAATATGTGCAGACTGATCTGAATGGACATTCTCTTGAACATCCCTATGTGCAGCATTTTTATGCATGCTAACCAGAGGACTAGTATCCTCAAACACACTCTTCTGACTTCAACCTCCTTAATGGGCTGTTTATGCATCTTAGACTCATTGAAAATGACATCACTACTTCTGATCACTGACCGTGTTTTAGGATCCCATAAGCGATATCCAAACTGTCCTTCTCGACCATATCCAAGAAAAATGCATTTCTTTGACTTATGATCCAACTTTTATCTAAGATTCTTTGATATATGAACATATGCTTCACACCCAAAAACTCGAAGATGATCATAATATGGTGGCTTCCCTATCCATAACTCTTGTGCCACTTTCAAACCTTTGGCAGTACTAGGTGAAAGGTTAATCACATGAATTGCAGTCAATACTGCTTCTGCCCAAAAACCTTGTGACAGGTTTGCATGATGCAACATAGAGACTACTCTATCTTGAATAGTTCTATTCATCCTCTCAGCTACACCATTCTGTACTAGGGTATAAGGAGCTGTAAACTCTCTATGAATCCCTCTAGATTGACAAAAAAGGCTGAACTCATGTGAGGTATACTCACCCATGTTATCTGAACATAAAGCCTTAAACTTAGTTCCTTTTTCAGTCTCAACTGAAGCAAGCCATTTTTTGAAAGTAGGGAATACCTCATCCTTCGATTTGATAGGATATACCCAAACTTTTCTAGTAGCATCATCTATGAAAGTGACAAAGTAAAGAGAACCACCTAAGGACCTAGTCGGCATAGGACCACACACATCTGTATGAACGAGATCTAAAGGCTGAATTGAAGAGTCAATGTGCGTTCTATGTACATTCTAGTTTGCTTTCCACATTGACAATGCTCACAAAATGAAAAATCGAAGAAAGATAACACCGGTAAGTGGCTAGAACGAGAAAGATTTTCCATTCCACTACAAGATATATGGCCCAAATGACCATGCCAAATACAAGCCATATGCTGTTCAGTAACAACTAACAAATGTTCTTTCTGTGATACGAATAAAGGATAAAGTGAGCCAACTTTGTTTCCTTTTGCAATAACCATATTGCCCTTTCATATGCCAAAGGACTTAGCATAGAAGACCACCTTGTAACCAAGGTCATCAAGTTGACCAACTAACATCAAACTGTGTGATAACTCAGGTACATGGCATACATTATGCATATTAAATTTTGAACCATCAATGAATTGCACAACCACATCTCCAATCCCCACAACATCACACTGGTAAGAATCACCAAGTCTCACGGTACCAAGAGACTTTGCTGCATAATTAGAGAACCATTCTCTATGTGGTCTCACATGGAAAGAAGCACCAAAATCTAGCAGCCAAGTGTGGGAAAGAGAATCAGCCATAAGAGCCTCAGTTGGCACAGTACTATCAAGTGTCAACACATCAGCATCATCAGAAATAGCATTAATTTCTTCAATCTTCACAATCGAAGTAGATGGTGCAGGTAACTGTTTAACATGCCATCAACATTCTGTCCTTTACCCTTAGCATTCTTTAATGCATAACAATCTTTCTTCATGTGTCTTTTCTTATGAAAATAATGGCATTCGATATCCCTCTTCCTTGATTTACTTCTACTCTTATTCTGTTGACCATTCTTTTCCTTGTTCTTGCTCCTCCCACGTTGTTGATTCTTTCCTTGGTAAGAATCATGAACATTATATGCATCTCCACTCTGAGTGCCAACCATAGATTTTCTACAAATCTCCTCACTCAAGAGTGCTCCACATATGTCATCATCGACGAGTTTACCACCAGGTGCACTATTGCTAATAGCTGTGCAAAATGTGTCCCATGATGAAGGCAAGGTGCATAACAGCAATAGTGCTTTCATTTCATTGTCCATATCCATTTTTTGAGCTTGTAACTGAGAGAATATGGCATCAAACTCATTTAGATGAGCAGCAATACTATCTGTGTCCTTCATGGGAAGGTCATATAATTTTCTCATCAGATAGACTTTATATTTGATGCCGTCTGTTTTTCATATGTATTGCATAACTTCTTCCAAAGCTACTCTGCACTTTCACAGTCTAATACTGTAAAGTAAACATTATCTGCCAGGTGCAAGTGAATGGTAGACCTGGCCATTTCATCTAACTCATCCCAATCATCTTCATCCATGTCAGCAAGCTTCTTTGAAATTCCATTTACTGTCTTCCATTTACTGTCTTCCATAGAGCAAAGTTTGTGCCATCAAATTTTTGATGCCATGATGGTAGAGAACTAAATGGAATGATAATGGAGCTAGAAGAGTCTTGTTGATATATTTAGGTAGTGATGTGTGTGAACACACTAGGATTGCCGGGGCACTTTTTTCCCTCTTTAGGAGGTTTTATTCCCTCGGCTTGTATATATGCCTATTGCCCTAATGGACTACTTATCTTTGTACATTCTCTAGTAATACATTCAGTATTGTGTGTTGTGCTACAAGCTTCTTCTTCTTCCTTGTGCTGTTCGCGTGCTTCCGCAAATGTCTAACTTCAACAATTGGTACCAGAGCAGGTCGTTGCTTCATCTAGGGCACCGTCGACACTCCTCCATTTGCAGTCTTAGAATCGCACGAATTTTGGTGAGCATACTCAGCGTGTTTTTGCAATTTGAGCTCGTTTCGGCCTTCGAATGCATTATCGCAATGCTTGTGCAGGCTATTTCATCTTTTTTTACCAAAGGTATATACCAGTTTTTGTTTGCCAGTATAAGCATCTCAAAGTTTGCTACAGGTCTAACAGAATTCGTATGGGTAGTTCTGTTCAACTTTTGGACATACAATCAATTTTTTGCATTAAGGTATTTTAGTCACCGGCCATGGCTAAAAGCAGTGATGTATTCCGTATGTTGGCTGTTGAGGATAAGGTGGCTGGTACCAGCTACCCGTTATGGGCTTATGTGATGCGACATGTGTTGGTTGCAAAATGATTGTGGAACATTGTTCAGGGTGTCGAAAAACGTCCTATCACACTTGCAACTGTTACAACTATAGGTACTGAAGCTGATGCAGAAGGTGTCGAAGATGGTGATATTCTGCATATTCCTATTCCTGCTGCAATTTTTGCTGCACCTACTACAGACCAGATTTGTTGGGATGGCAGAGATGCCCAGGCACATGCATTGATAGCTTTTTCTGTCAAACGTGCCATTATTCCTCACATTCACTCTTGTAGAATAGCTAAGGATGCTTGGGATACACTTACCACATTGTACCAAGCTAGGAATGAGGCTCGTGTTGCTTACCTCTAAAAACAGTTGGAGAGTGAGCAAATGAATGAAGGTGATTCTATGGACAATTTCTCAATGAAGATCAAAGACTTGAAGGAACATTTGATTTTTGCTGATGAGGTAATACCAAATAGCTCACTTGTGCAGACCGTTCTGAATGATCTTCCTGATTCATATGAGAGTTTTGCTTCTACTCATCGATTGATGATGACAGGCAATCCAAATGCCTTATCATTTGAGGAGTGTTCTGTTGCAGGAAGATCAGTCCAGGCAGAGCAGGTCCATTATGCAAGTTGCAGATCAAGCTTTCTTGGCTAGTCAGAAGGGCAAAGGAAATTGGAGCTCTTCAACTAGTAAGTAGAAATCTGCTAATTCTGCACATTCGAAGAAGGAAGATAAAGATGAGAAGAAATCACAAAAGCAGAAATTGTTTTGTAAGTACTGTAAAGGGAATGATCATATCATAAAGAACTATCCAAACTGGCTGCTAAAGAGGCAAAGAAGAAAGAGGCTGGAATGGGGCCTCTACACCAAAAACAGAGTCTGCTAATCTTGTGCAGGAAGGAGAATGGGCATTTACTACTATCTGCACTCTTGACCCATCTTCTCATGAACAGTGCATGTCTACATTAGACTCAGATGTTTGGTATTTTGACAGTGGGCGACCAAACATATTACCTCGAAACACAGTTTCTTCTCTTCACTCGAGCCTGCCCTACAGGGAATACTGTTACATGCGCCAACAACTCCTCTTATCCTGTTATGGGAGTTGGTAAGATCATTTTGACTACTGCTGATGGTAGTTCTTTCCCTTTGTCAGATTCTTTATTTGTGCCAAGGATCAAGAAGAACCTATTATTAGTTTCTACATTAGCCAAGATTGGCTTGGTTGTGAAATTTGTTGATGACAAGTGTACAGTTCATGGTCTGTCAAATGGCGATGTGATTATTGCTTCTGGCATTTTATGTCATGGGCTGTATAAGCTCATAGACTATGAAAGATATGTAAATGGTTTGGCATGTGTAGTAAATGATTCTCACGCTATGTCAGATGCAAAGCTCTGGCATGCACTCTTTGGTCATCTGAATTTTGCTAGTTTGCTACGCCTGCAAAAATCTGAAATGGTGTCCTCTTTGCCCAAACTTGAGGCACCTGGAAAACATGTTTGTGAAGGCTGTATTTTGGGCAAAATGTAGCAATTGTCCTTTCCAAAAGATGGTTCAGTTCGGGCTACTCAGAAACTGCAGCTTGTACATAGTGATTTCTGTGGTCCTATTGAGACACCTTCTTTTGGGAATTATCTTTACTTCGTGACTTTCATCGATGATTTTTCCAGGCAATCATAGCTATATCCATTGAAGGCAAAGTCCAAAGTGTTCATGTGCTTCAAACAGTTTTTTGTTTTGGCTGAAAATCTATCATCGTGTAAAATGGGCACCCTCCGTTCTGATCGAGGGGGGGGAATATATGTCTACTGATTTAAATGCATTTCTGGCTGAACGTGGGATAAAACACCAGTGTACAGTGCTGTATACACCTCAATAGAACAGAGTTGCTTAACAAAAGAACATGTCACTCATGGAGATGGCGAGGTGTATGGTCAAGAGTCAGGCTTTACCACATAGTTTCTGGCTTGAGGCTGTCATGTGTGTAGCATATGTACTGAACAGGTGTCCCACTAAAGTGTTGTAGTCTATCACTCCATATGAGGCTTGGCATGATCAGAAGCCATCTGTTGCTCATCTGCGTGTTTTTGGTTGTTTGGCATATGCATTAGTGCCTGAACAACATCGCATAAAATTGGATGATAAAGCAGTAAAATGTATTTTTGTTGGGTATAGTTCTGAAAGTAAAGTTTATCGTCTGTATCATCCACAGACTAAACGCATTCTGCTTAGCCGTGATGTTGTTTTTGTGGAAGATGCTATTCAGCCATTGCTTTCATGTACTAAGGAGACATCTGTTAGCTCCAAAGACATGTATGATACTTTGTTGCCTCTTTTTACAGGTGGACAGTCTAGTGCTGGTCCCAATGAGGCAACTTCTCAGCCTTTGAAGGTTTCATGTGATGATGCAGATCATTCCATTTTTGATGTAGATTTACATGACACACTAGTTGATGAGAGAGCTCATATTGAGCAAGCCAAAGGTATGCCAAAATGGCTATTGCAGACTTTGCGTGATAGCAAATTAGATGCACCTCTGTCATATTGTACTCGTTTAGGCTCTCATAGTGCCTCTTTTGCATCAGATTGCTATGCTATGGCTGCATCTAGTCTCTGTGATGAGAATGAGCCTGTTTCGTTTGATGAAGCACAAAATTCAAAAAATTGGATGGCTGCTATGCAATCTGAATATGATGCTATAATGAAGAATGGTACTTGGTCTTTATTTGATGCCTCCACACAAGAAGGCCATTGGCACTAAGTGGGTATACAAGCTAGAGTGTAAACCTGATGGTACAGTTGACATGTATAAGGCTAGGCTTGTTGCTAAGGGTTATGCACAGGAAAGAGGCATTGATTTTGATGAGACCTTTGCAGCTACATGCCGTATGACTACTGTTCGGAGCATCTGTGCACTTGCAGCTCATCATGGTTGGAATGTACATTAGTTGGACATTAAAACAACATTCCTAAATGGTGACTTGCATGAAGAAGTGTATGTTTTTCAGCCCCATGGCTTTGTGCAAAAAGGGCATGAAAACCAGGTGTGCACGTTAAAGAAGGCATTATATGGTTTAAAGCAAGCACCACGTGCTTGGTATGAGAAGATACATGCCTATCTGGTTACACATGGTTTTGAGAACAATCCAACTGAAAGCACCTTATATGTTAAGCGTGCTAATGATGTGCTTCTGATCATTGTTGTCTATGTTGACAACATGCTGCTCACTGGTCCTATTGAGAAGCATATTGCTGATTTTAAGGCTGATTTGCATGCCTCCTTTGAGATGTCTGATTTGGGGCATTTGCATCACTAGTTGGACATTCAGTTTATGCAAGTTGTTGGTGGAATGGCTTTGTGTCAAACAAAATATATTGACACATTATTGCAACGTTTTGGCCTTGAAGACTGTAAGTCTATTGCCACTCCTATGGAGACAGGTTTACGATTGAGTCTTCATGATGCTGGAGATGCATTTGATGCTGTTCTCTTTCAGCAGGCTGTTGGATGCTTGATTTACTTATGCATTACTCGGCCAGATATTCAGTTTGCTGTCTCACAGATGAGCAGGTTTACGCATTGCCGAGGAGTCAAGCATTGGCAGGTAGTTAAGCGCACCTTTTGCTATTTGAGTGGTACTCAGCTACTTGGGTTGTTTTATCCCAAGGGGGGATCACTACCGCTAGATTTGCATGCTTTTTCTGACTCTGATTTGGCTGGTTGCTATAACACTCGTGTGTCCACTAGTGGTTTTTGCTTCATGCTTGGTAGCTCATGTATATCTTGGTTGAGCAAGAAGCAGCCTACTATGGCCACTTCCAGTTGTGAAGCTGAGTGTAGGGTAGCTTTCACAACGACTGTTGAGTGCATGTGGCTCAGACGCCTTATAGCTGATTTGGGTGTTGGCCAGACTTTTGCCACCACCATGATCTTCAGTGATAGTCAGAGCGCATTGGCAATTGCGAGGAACCCTATGTTTCATGCTCACACTAAGCACATTGAGGTGCATTATCACTATGTCAGGGAGAGGTTCTCTGATGGGGAGATCAACTTGGCATATGTGCCCACATAGGAGAACATTGCAGACCTTTTCACGAAGGCTCTGCCTAGGGAGAAGTTTGAAGCTTTCCGCAAAGCTTTGGGCTTACTTCCTTTTGTGGAGTGATTTCCACATAGCTTGGCACTTTCTTATATATGAGTGCCAGCTCCTTGTTTACCGCATCACTCCCAGGGGGGATTTGTTGATATATTTAGGTAGTGATGTGTGTGAACACACTAGGACTACCGGGGCACTTTTTTCCCTCTTTAGGAAGTTTTTTTCCCCCAGCTTGTATATACGCCTATTGCCCTAATGGGCTACTTATCTTTGTACATTCTCTAGGAATACATTCAGTATTGTGTGTTGTGCTCCAAGCTTCTTCTTCTTCCTTGTGCTGTTCGTATGCTTCCGCAGACGTCTAACTCCAACAAGTCCGAACACCAACGAATAAGCATATCAAGGAGTAAATCAACCATTCTATAGTTGACAAAATGCAAAAATCTGGAAAAATTTTGCCAAAGTATCCTCTGCAAAATGAGCATATGACCAATGTCAAAATATCATAAAACCGTAAGTACTGACATGTTTGCCTGCATAGTGAATCACTAACTCAACTACATATAATTAGTTACCCAATAAAAACCAACTAGGCTTATCGAGCACCTATGAACAACTATCATACATCTCCTATGGAGAGGCTGGGTAAGTCTTCCACCTACATCACCAAAGAGATCCTGACATCTGGGTGTCTCCCAGTTAAGAAAACCTCACCAGGACCCTCCTTATCAAACGTAAATGGCTTTATGCAAAGAACGTAACCGCTATATCAATGACCACATGGACATACATAAGCAGTATCCACAGAAGCATACATAATGTGTATGTGCTCAATATATGCAGTAAAATGACACTAAAAGGCTGAATGTAGAGCCCAAAAACCAGCCAATAACACCTGCAAGTGTCTGTCAAATCTGACGTTTTTGGCTCAAAAAACCTGCATAAATTTGCAGTGGGTGCTCCCACCAAAACTGAAATCTTTTAAGAAACTTGTAGTTTTATGAGTGTGGCTGAAAACACAGCCCCAAAGGTTGATAGTTAATGTCAAAGAAGTACCAAGAACATTCTTTTTGATGTTCTTGGACCTGTGTGAAGAGAACTATGTGTGAAAGTACTCCAAAACGGCTCCAAAAGACATCCCAAAAATGCTTCAAAAATAGGCTTTGAAAGCAAAGAATGAAGCTTGAGGGACCAAAACATGTTCAAGGTAATGTCAACCCTTAGTCTTTCCCCTTCTTCAAACACCATAAGAGTGTAGCTTAGTGGCAAGAGATTGCCATGGTTAAGCCAGCTCCGAGGGGAACAGTACTGGGATGGGTGATCTCCCGGGAAGTATGAGGAACCTCTATATTCCTTGATTGTTGAGGTCCTCCCTTGCGCGTAGCCAACGGCCCCAACGGTGAGTTCGGTGACTCGGATGACAAGGTATGCCAAGGTCTATGCCGTGGTCACCGCCTTAGTCGTAAGCCTTGGAGAAAGTCGGGGGGTGCTCGCTTCGCTCGCACAAAAGGAACAAAGCTTTTGCCTCAAACAACTGTGATACCAGTGAAGTATTCCGATGGCGATGCACCACAATGCACTCTCCTTCTCGCGATCTCCATGACGATATCCTCAAAGTAGAAAACGACCTCCTAAGGTTGCACACGGTACTCTGCACAGAGACTAGAGAATATGCAGAAAAACACAGTATACAGGGAGCACAAAGATAGACTTCTTAGGTCTTACAAATGTGGTCGAACTTACAATGTGTGACTGACTAGGCCACTATATGTTTTATTAAAGAACATATACAAAGAAGTGTCCAGTGGCCATTTGGCCTTTCGCATGGACACTAACGATAACAGTCCTATGCCCACAAAGTCATTAGGTGGTTCTCTTTATTTTGTCACTTTTATAGATGATGCTACTAGAAAAGTCTGGGTATACCCTATCAAAGCAAAGGATGAGGTACTCCCTACTTTCAAAAAATGGCTTGCTTTAGTTGATATTGAAAAAGGAACTAAGCTTAAAGCTTTCATTCAGATAATGGGGTTGAGTATACCTCACATGAACTCAGCCTTTTCTGTCAGTCTAGAGGGATTCGTAGAGAGTTTACACCTCCTTAGACCTAGTACAGAAGGGTGTAGCTGAAAGGATGAATATAACTATTCAAGATAGAGTAGTTTCTATGTTGCATCATGCAAACCTCTTAGAAGGTTTTTGGGCAAAAGCAGTATTGACTGTAGTTCATGTGATTAAGCTTTCATCTAGTACTACCAAAGGTCTGAAAGTGGCACAAGAGTTATGGACATGGAAGCCACCTATCACTCTCGCACAATGGCAAGTACCAACATGAGGAGCTTCACCTCATAAATGTCAATCCGTGGAGACGTGAGGACCGGTATGAAGACCGTGAGCAAGTGATGGTGCAAGTGCGTGAGTGAAAGCACACAAGCATGCACACACATACACACACACACGCACAAGGTAAGATCAAAGAGTGGAACAATGGAAGATCTTTGATTACAAGAGAACTCTCTTGCAAAGCTGAAATCTACAACAAGCTAACCTCAAAAATGAGCTCTCAAGCCCTTTTTATAGTTTTTTGAGTGGTTTTGGCCCTGTCCAGACCTAGTGTTCGGCCTAGTTAAAATTAGGTTCCAGGGCTTATTTGGGGGCTCAAACGGAGTCTAAAAATTATGAAAACTGGTATGATGATACTTCTAATACTCTTCAAGCTCGAGGACTCCTCAGCTTGAACAAAATGGAGTTGCAAAAATGGAAAATGGTATTTACAATGGTTTTTAGTGATGAAAATCACTATTTTTATAGGGATGTCTTCTTGAAATTTGACATGTGCTCTTTGGAGCTCCCTACGTGCTCCCTCTTCTTGTGTGCCCACATCTTTGATGTGCTTCCACTCCTCGTGCGTGACCTTGAGCTTCAACACTCCCCCCTCTAGAGTCTATCATCCCTGACAGACCCTTGTTGTAGTGGTTGGTTCATGTAGTACTTTTAGAGGTAGAGTTCCTCATGCGGTCTGTCCTCCACATATAGCGCGGGGTAGCTTGTCTCGTTCTTCATGTTTAATCCCTCTATATATACTTCTTCCTTGATTCCAACATGAGAGTGTATTGTTGAACTTTTCCAAAATTGCTAGCTGCTCAAAAGAGGTGGTCAATGTTGATTATGGGCAACTCTCAATGGTCGATTGCTTCCTTGCTCTTGTTGTTGTCAACTAGATATTCTCTGGTTCTTCCAAAGATGGATTTCATAGTTGTCATGCCAAGTACTGGTAACCCATAATGGATGATGGGTAAGTGCATTAGTGCATGGGTTGAACAAAATATGTGCCTTGTGCATGGCCTTGTAATGTGGCCCTATGCATGCATACTTGGGGAATGCATTGGAAGAACTATGGTGCGAAAGATGGGGTCTTGAGCTAAGTGCTCAAGGGTATGCGACGAAGAGGTTTCCTACTTTATCAAGGCTATAGGGTTGCTGAAGTAGGCGATTCTTACTATGGTGAAAGGTTCGTTGATCTTCATCTCTTCGTATTGTGCTCCAGCATGATGATTGACTATCTGTTGGTCTCCCATTGTAGATGGATGTTCTTGTTGATGGTTCACATTGGAGATTCTTCAAGTGCACGATCATTTTTTTCTTTCTTTCGTTCTTTCTTTTTTCTTTTTTCTTTTTTCTTTTTTCTTTTTTTTTGGGGGGGGGGGGAAGAAACAGTGTCACAAAACAAGAAGAGAGAGGTTAGAATCAATAAAATATTTTCCATATGTCAAGTGTGCATCATGTGCCTGGGATTCTCAATTGTGTCTATGCATGGCCGTGTAATGTGGCCCTATATCGATGCATACTTTGGAAGTGCATGACCTCAATGGTGCAAAAGACAAGGTTATGCCAAAGGCACATGGTTGTTGCATGTCGAGGTTTTCAATGTTCTTGCAAATGTTGATGCAACCTTTGTTGGCGGTATCCATTCGATGTCAAAATGACAACTGATTTTAGGGACCCATTTTAGAACAGTGTTGGGCTGCGTACAAGTCCTTGTTGACTTCTTCATCTTTGTTTGGTTGCTTAAATTGTGTATCCGGAGTGGTTCGTTCCTTGGTGTTGTGGATGCTACTGGTACCTTAGGCTTCCAAACCCATATCCTTGATTATTGTCTTTTTACTTTTGCCGAAGGGTTGAGTTTATCTTCTTTTGGTCTTTGTGCACTGTTCTTACCCTTTTCTCTCCTTGGCTTCTTTGTTGAGACATTTTGCATGGTGGGGAGCATAGGCTGTTGTGTATGTAAGAGCTTCTTGGGTATCCACATCTGTAATCGCCCTTGTTGAGCTGCAACTAATTTCTTAGGCACCCAGATTTGTCGGAGATCTTTTGGTTGAGGTTATCCTGGTTGCATATTTCTTGTCTTCACATGGTTGGCTTGCCTGAGTGGACATTGTGTTGGCAAGGTTGGTGGTTGCTCTTCTTTTTGTACCCATATCTGTTTCATGCCCGGAACTACTTTCTTCTTGAAATCTCTTTGTTTATTTGACATAGCCATTGTTTTGTACTGTTTTGCTTGCCCTTGTGGTTGAGTTGTGGTTGCGGCATTAGTCCTTGCATGAGAGGAGGAGTCCACTTGTCTTTGAGCCAGATCTTCCATGATTGATTTCTTCTAGAACACAGAGCTTTTGACACATACAACATCTTTTTTGCTAAGATTAGCACTAGAAGAAATAAGAGAATGTGTGACATCTGGATTTGTGAGTATGCAATTCTCTAATTCTAATGTGATGTATTGTTCATGTACCCAAACTTGAAGAAGTTGTCTTCTTAGGTTCAAGTTGACTGCATGGTCATAGATCCAATCTTGGCCTAGGACAAGTGGCTCTATAAGGTCCTCATTGTGACACACTAGCATTTTGACTTTCATTGGAACATCTTGAAGGTAAATGGGGAGTTCCACCTCACCCAAGCAAGGGGTTTCCACACCTCCCAACCCTATGAGATAGGCTTCTTACAGGCTTGATGTTCAATTGCGGGTCTTGGCAGTATGAAAGTCTAACTTCACTAGTTGTTGCACCTGAGTCAATCAATGCTCTCACAGTCCTTACACTCTTTTCTCGTCCTACCTCCATGGTCACAAAGGGGCGTCGATCGATGATTCGAGAAGTATTTATGCCCAATTTTTGGCACATGTTGATGTGATATTTTGGGGCTTTCGGACTGACATCTAGGCCTATCCGCCTTAACTTATTTTGCCTAATGTGCTCTCTTGCCTCGGCTTGTGCTTCTTCTCTGACCCTCAACTCTTCTTCTTTTCGCTTCTTAGCAGTGTTGAGTCTCATTAGCATATCCTCTGTCAGAGGTTCTTGATATAACTTGACTTGACAACCGCTGATATAGTTTGGCAAGATATCACCTTCTAAAGTAGCCATTTGAACCGCACTGCTAGTGGAAATTCTATTAATGATCATGGGTCCATATCCTCGTTTTTCCAACTTACGGGCATGTTGCTTTAGCATATAAACTAGCACCAAATCTCCTTCTTTCAATCCTTTATCCTTTACATGGGCATCAAAGTATGCCTTTTGTCGTTTCTTTGCAGCATAGATGCCTGCTTCTACTCGTAGCCTCGTCTCACCTAAGCGTTCTAGATCAAAGATCCTAGAGGACAATTCATGTCCATTCCACTCATGCTCTTGTGCTACTTTCAAAGCTGGGATTAGGAAATCTAATGGTAACACATCATTCTGTACGAAGACCATCTGAAATGGGATGGCATTGAGTACCATTTTCTAAGCAACTCGGTATGCCCAAACAACATGATGAAGCTATTTGTCCCAATCAGAGTGTTTGTTATTTACCGATTTTCTCAATACATTGCATAGGATCTTATTTGTGCTCTCGACTTGTCCATTAGCTTGGGGATGATAGGGGGCAAACTTCTTATGTATCATCATGGATTCTTGAAGTAGATGTTCAATGACTTCGTTCAAGAAGTGCATACCTCTATCACTGACTAACTCTATTGGTAACCCGTATCTAGTGAACATGTTCTCAAATAAGAACTTCACCGTCGTTTGAGCATCATTTTTTGTTGTGGCTTTTACCTCTACCCACTTTGTGAGGTAATCTGTGGCTACAATAATGTACTCTGCATGGGAGTTTCTAGCTCGGGGGTTGATAGGACCTATGAAGTCTATACCCCACTTTGAGAATGCACGTCCTCCCATCATTGGCCTTAAAGGCATTTTGTCTTTTCGTATCGGATATTGTGCACATTGGCATATGTCGCATTTCTTCACATAGGTATGTGCATCCATATGAAGAGTGGGCCACCAAAGTCCTGAGAATAGAATGGTCTTAATTAGTCGGTCAGGCCCAAAGTGTCCACCTGCAACACCGCTGTGTGCAATTTCTAGGACTTTCAAATAATCTGATTCGTGAACACACAATCTTAAGTAACCATCTTTTCCTCTTCGGTATAGATTGTCTCCTACCAAGGCATAGTCTTGAGCCTCTTGTTCCATGCTTCATTTTCTTGCAAGACTAGCCTCATTGGGTAGTGTTCCCAATCTCATGAATTCTACCAATGGAGCACTCCAATATGGAATTAATGATACGTGATAAAGAGTCGCATGCTCCACTGGGGGTCTCTTCTGACACACTGGACAATTCTTGATCCATTCCTGTATTTCTCTGTCCATGCTAGGCCAATACACTCCTAAATGTTTTAGATTTTGCAATGTTCGTTGTTTAGAATAGTGATTTCCTAGCATTCCTTCATGGGCTTGTTGCAACCAACTACTATGTTCGTCGTCCTTGACACAACAAGCTAATACTCCCTCTGTATCTTGTTTGTACATGCTCCTTGCCAATTTTGATATTTTTGTGATGTTACTACTTCTTCTTTGTTCGTCTTCACATTTTTATTTGCAGGGCCGAAGGTTAGGATTGGTACCAACTTATTTGCCCATTTAGGAACAACTTCTAAATTGAATAGATAAGAGTCTGGCAGTTCATCCGACACTCCTTGCGGTGACTCTCGTGAAGTGATGCGAGAAAGGTGATCTGCCCTGAGATGGGTCTTACCTTTCCTAACAACCACTTCAAAGTCGTAAGAGGAACCATCTTACTAAGCGTCCTATATTGCAAGGTTTATTGACCAAATATAATAAAGCCTGATGATCAGTGAAAAACTTCAACTTGTTGGCCAATAAGTAGTGTCTAAACTTTTTCACAGCATATACCATGCCTAAGCCTTCTCTTTCTGTTGTGGTATAATTTCGTTCAGCTGCATTCAATTGTCTGCTAGCATATGCTATTGGCAAATCTAGGTTTCCTTCATCTGTGGGTTGTGTTAGCACATAGCCTATTGCATGATTCGATGCATCTACATGCACATGGAATGCTTTATTCCAATCAAGAGTGTTCAGTATTGGTGCTGAGCACAAGCATCTCTTCAGCTCATTGAAGGAATTCTCGCATTCGTCATTCCACTCAAAATTTGTCAGCAAGGAGTAAAGAGGTTTAGCTATGATCGCGTACATGTGGATGAACCTGCGATAATATCCACAATGGCCCATAAAGGCTTGTACCTCTTTAACGTTCCTTGGCCTGGGCAGATTCGCTACGGCTCTTACTTTGTCCTCATATGTTGATATTCCATTCTTAGAAACAATGTGACCTAAGATTTTACCTTGCCGAACCATAAACACACACTTATCTGGGTTCAGCCACACTCGATATTCTCTACACTTGTTGAAGATTTGTCTGAGCTCAGGGATGTGGTATCTTCTTTCTTGGGAATGAGCACATAAATCATCCACATAGACTTCTAAGCTCTTTCACAAGAACTCTTTGAAGACATGACACATGAGCCTTTGGAATGTTGCAGGTGCATTGGTGAGACCAAATGGCATCACATGAAATGCAAAGATTCCCCATTCTGTGGCAAAAGCTGTTTTGTGTTGATCTTCTGGGGCAATGGCTACTTGGTTGTAACCTGAAAATCCATCAAGAAAGCTATAAACTTCCTTGCCCGCAACACGCTCCAATAAATGTTTGGTGATTGGAAGATGATAACTATCTCGAATCGTAGCAGCATTAACTTTTTTAAGGTTAATACACACTCGCAATTTTCGATTCTTGGGCACCGCTACAATGGGGGACACCCATTCAGTATGCTCAATCTCATAGATGAATCCAGCTTCAATCAGCCTATCAATTTCTTCTTTTATTTTAGCTGCATAAGTGTCATTATATATGTAGGGCTTCTGTTTGGTGGGCTTGGCATCAACGGTCATGGGGATCGTATGAGAGCAAATTTTTGGATCTACTCCCTTCAAATCTCTATAGTTCCATGCAAACACGTCCCTATATTCCCGTAATAGAGCTACAAGCTCTGCTTCTTCTTTTGCACTTAGGTCATCTCCTATATACGTACATCTCTCTTCATTCCTTCAATGGTTAGCACAATTTTTTTGGTCTTTTCTTTGTTATCATATGCTTCTCCTATAATGGCCTCTCTCGTAGGCATTCGTACCAAAATTTTTCGGTCTTCTTCTTGTTTCACTGCTTTTCTTTTCTTTTTCTTTTTCTTTTGACCTCCTTCACTACCATTCTTTGAATTTACAGTTTTAATACTTGTGAGAGGTTCTTCTTCTTTTTGGGTAAATACTCCTATATCTTCTAGATAGTGCTTCTTTGAATTAAAGCAACTATCCATCACAATAGACTCTAGATCATCGTCATTCTCTTCTTCTTCTATGACCTCACAAGGATCACACTCTTCCAACAAGGCCTGACACATGAACACTGAAATATCATAACCCTCCTCATCACAATGAGGTGTCCACTATTCTTCATTGACTGCAATGTCCATGGTAGCTAAGATTTCTGCCCAACCACGAGGCTCGAATTCCTCATCTCGAAATATTATCGGTGTATAGGCTGGGTCTTTAACTGGTCTATCTCCTTGAGAAGTTCCTTCTTCTCTCGCTTTTAGGCGCTTTTCCTCTTCCTCTGCAACCTTGCACATCCACAAGTGAGTATCTCCTCCACAAGATTAGCAGACTCTGTTTCCGGTGTAGAGGCCTCTGCAACAACCATTCTAGCCTCCTTTTTCTTTGCCTCTTTTGCAGCCAGTTTTGGACAGTTCTTTATGATATGATCATTCCCTTTACAGTACTAACAAAACAATTTCTACTTTTCTGATTTCTTCTCATCTTTATCTTCCTTCTTCGAATGTGGAGAATTTGCAGATTTCTGCTTACTAGTTGAAGAGCTCCATTTTCCTTTGCCCTTCTGACTAGCTAGGAAAGCTTGATCTGCAACACATATGATGGACCTGTTCTGCCTAGAGTGATCTTCCTACAACAGAACAGAGACTAACTCCTCAAATGACAAGGCATTTGGATTGCCTTTCATCATCAAGCAAAGAGTAGAAGCAAAACTCTGATATGAATTAGGACGACCATTTAGAACGGTCTGCACAAGTGCGCTATTTGGTATAACCTCATCAGCAGAAATCAACTATTCCTTTAAGTCTTTGATCTTTGTTAGAAAACTGTCCATAGAATCACCTTCATTCATGTGCTCACTCTCCAACTGTTTTCGGAGGTAAGCAACACGAGCCTCATTCCTAGCTTGGTACAATGTGGTAAGTGTATCCAAGATTCCTTAGATGTTCTGCAAGAGCGAATGTGAGGAATAATGGCACATTTGATAGACAAAGCTATCAATGCATGTGCTTGGGCATCTCTGCCATCCCAACGAATTTGCTCTGTAGTAGGTGTAGCAGAAACCGAAGCACGAACAAGAATATGCAGAATATCATGATCTTCAACATCTTCTGCATCAGCTTCAGTACTTGCAATTGTAACAGTTGCAGGTGTGATAGGACGTTTTTCAACAACCTACACAATGTTCCACAGTCCTTTTGCAACCAATACATGTCGTATCATATAAGCCCATAACGGGTAGTTGGTACCATCCAACTTATCCTCAACAACCAACATACGGAATACATCACTGCTTTCAGCCATGGCCGGTGACTAAAATACCTTGATGCAAAAAATTGACTATATCTCAAAAAATTGAACAGAACTACCTAGATGAATTTTGCTAGACCTGTAACAGACTTCGAGACGCTTATATTGGCGAATCGAAACTAGTATATACCTTTGGCACAAAAAGACAAAATAGCCTACACAAGCATTGTGATAGTGCGTTTGAAGGCCGAAACGAGCTCAAATCGTGATTTCGGCACCACAAAACAAAGCCAATTTGATCTCTAAAACACCCTGAGTATCCGTACCAAATTTCGTGCAATTCTGAGACTGTGACCGGAGGGGTGTCGACGATGCCCTGATGAAACGACGAATTGCTTTGATACCAATTGTTGGAGTTAGACATCTACGGAAGCATGTGAACAACACAAGGAAGAAGAAGAAGCTTGGAGCAGAACACACAATACTGAATGTATTATCACTAGAATGTGCAAAATTAGTTGCCCATTAGGGCAATAGACATATATACAAGCCGGGGGAAAAAACCTCCTAAAGAGGGAAAAAAGTGCCCCGACGGTCCTAACGTGTTCACACACATCACTATCTAAATATATCAACATATCCTAATTAGTCAAATTTTAAAAGTAAATAAAAATTAAAATAATATAGAAATAATAACCAAAACATTAAGATACAAAATAAAATGCAAATGTAAAAATGGATAAGTGCACGAGTGAGTTAAAGAGAAGTCATGTGTGTGTCTATGTGTTATTATTCATGTGTTTGTCATGCATGAGAGTGTGCGTGTGGAGTGGAGGATGTGTATTTTGTGTGTGGTGGTCTGAGTGTGTGTGTGAGTTATGATAAGCATGGGCTTTCATTTGCGTGTGACTATATGCATATATATGTGTATGTGATTGTGTGCATATCTTTTATGTGCTTTTATAGGTGCCTACATGCATGCATATATATATATATATATATATATATATATATATATATATATATATATATATATATATATATATATATATATATATATATATATATATATATAGAGAGAGAGAGAGAGAGAGAGAGAGAGAGAGAGAGAGAGAGGTGTGTGTGTGTGTGTGTGTGTGTGAGAGAGAGAGAGAGAGAGAGAGAGAGAGAGAGAGAGAGAGAGAGAGAGAGAGAGAGAGAGAGAGAGAGAGAGAGAGAGAGAGAGAGACTATATCCTTCTCCTCCCCTCTCGATTGTAGATGTTTTTATGCATGACTAGCATGAGAGGTATATATATATATATATATATATATATATATATATATATATATATATAGAGAGAGAGAGAGAGAGAGAGAGAGAGAGAGAGAGAGAGAGAGAAAGATAGATAGATAGATAGGTAGGTAGGTAGGTAGGCAGGTAGGTAGATAGATAGATAGATAGATAGATAGATAGATAGATAGATAGATAGATAGAGAGAGAGAGAGAGGGTGGAGAGACAAAGATAGTGTTGGCACATTTAGCAAGCCTAAGTGCTTTGTTAAATATTCAGGATTACACTTTGGAATCTCGTGAGTTTAGGAGAGTCAAGCCACGACCATTTTTTTAAATAAATGAAGTTTGGTCTAAGCCTACTCTCCCAAACTTGTATTAATTAAAAGAAAAGTACAAGTGAAGGGGACTAGTGCCCACGGGACCCCTTTGTCACTCTAGCACAATGGTGAGTACCAACGTGAGGAGATACACCTCATAAATGTCAATCCGTGGAGACGTGAGGACCGGTATGAAGACCAAGAGCAAGTGAAGTGCACAAGTGCGTGAGTGAAAGCACACAAGCATGCACACACATACACACACACGTGCACAAGGTAAGAGTCAAGAGTGGAACAATGGAAAGCTTCAATTAACAAAGAGCTCTCTTACAAAGCTGAAATCTACAACAAGCCAGCCTCCAAAATGAGCTCTCCAGCCCCTTTTTATAGTTTTTGAGTGGTTTTGGCCTTGTCCAGACCTAGTGTCCGGCCTAGTTAAAAAATAGGTTCCAGGGCTTATTTGGGGGCTCAAACGGAGTCTAAAAATTATGAAAATTGGTAGGATGGTAGTTCTAATACTCCTCAAGCTCGAGGACTCCTCGGCTTGAACAAAATGGAGTTACAAAAATGGACAATGGTATTTACAATGGTTTTTAGTGATAATAATCACTATTTTTATAGGGATTTCATCTGAAAATTTGACAGGTGCTTCTTGGAGCTCCCTACTTGCTCCTTCTTCTTGTGTGTCCACTTCCTTGATGCACTTCCATTCTTTGTCCTTGATCTTGAGCTTCAACACTCCCCCCCCTCTTGAGTCTGTCGTCCCTGACAGACCCTTGTTGTAGTGGTCGTTCCATGTAGTACGTTGAGAGGTAGCGTCCTTTGCGTCCAACAGGGGCGATCCCTCTTCGCAATGTATCCTGGTCGTTTGTCTGGTTCTTCACTTTGCCACTGTTATCTCTTGCAATTTGTAGTCCCTTTGTACGTACTTCTGCCTTGTATTCCATCTGGATGGTGCATTTGTGAGTTTTCCAAAACTACTAGTTGCTCAAAGGAGGTGTTCACTATTGATTATGAGCAACTCTCAATGGTGGATGGCTCCCTTGTTCTTGTAGTGGTCACCGTGATGTCCGCTGATTCTTCCAAAGATGGCTTTCATAGTTTTCATGCCAACTACTTGTAATCCATAATGGATGATGGCTAAGTGCTTTAGTGCGTGGGTTGAACAAATTATGTGCCTTGTGCAAGGCCTTGTAATGTGGCCCTGCGTATGCGTACTTGGAAAATGCATGGCAAGAAGTATGGTGCAAGAGATTGGGTCTTGAGCTAAGTGCTCAAGGGTATGTTGACGAAGAGGTTTCCTAATCGATCATGGTTATAGTGTTGTTGAAGCATACACGTCTTACCATGGTGAAGGGTCCGTTGATCTTCATCTCTTCGTGTTGTAGTTCCATCATGGTGTTTGACCATCGGCTTGTCCTTTTTGTTGATGGATGTCCTTGCTGAAAGTTCGCTGATGAGCATTTTCGAGCACAATCCTCTTCTTTGCCCCTTTCTTTTTTTTTTTTTTTTTTGTTGTTCACGATGGTATCAAACAAGAAGAAAGAGGTTAGTATCAATAACATATCTTGCATGTGAAAATTGTGTCTCATGTGCCTGGGATTTCTCAATTGTGTCTATGCATGACCATGTAATGTGGCCCTATGTTGATGCATACTTTGGAAGTGCATGACCTCAATGGTGCAAAAGACAAGGTTATGCCAAAGGCACATGGTTGCTGCACGTCGAGGCTTTTGATGTTACTCGCATAGTTGATGCATTCTTTGTTTGGAGGTGTCGATTGGATCTCGAAATGATGTAATCCTCCTAATGGGAACCCATTTCCGAATAGTAGTTGGCCCTGTAGAGATCACCTCAGGCCAGTTCTTCTTTGGATGCTGTCCAAACTTTGGTATCCAGTGTGGTTGGCCCCTTGGTTCTGTGGATGTTGCTTGTGCTTTTGGCTTCCAAACCCATGTCCTGGGTGAGTGCCTGCTTGTTTTTGTAGACGGGTTGAGTTTATCTTCTTCTGGTCTTTGTAATCTATTCTTACCCTTTGCTTTCCTTGGCTTCTTTGTTGAGGCCTTTTGCATGGTGGGGAGCATAGGCCTTTGTACGTGTAAGAGCTTCTTGGGTACCCACATCTGTAATCGCCCTTGTTGAGCAGTAGCTAATTTTTTAGGCACCCAAATTTGTACCTGATTGTGGTCGGCCTTCATTGATAGCTTCGGTACCCAAATTTGTTGGAGTCTTTGTGCTTGAGCCTGTCGTGGGTTCTTGGTCCTTCTGTTGTCATGGTTGATCTGGTTGGGTGGGAGTCTTTGAGGCAACATCGATGGTTGTACTCCTTTCTTTACCCAGATCTGTGTCATGCCCAACACTTCTTTCTTCTTGAAGGCTCTTTGTCTATTTGATAGACTGACTGTCTTGCACTGTTTTGCTTGCTTCTGAGGTTGAGCTCCTGTGGATGCTTTGCTCTTAAAAAAAAAGGAAGAAGGTTCATCTTGCCTTTGCGACTGTCCGTCCGTGATTGCGTCCGTCTGGATCATAGAGCTTTTGACATCTACAACATCTTGTTCGAGAAGATTAGCCTTAGAGGAACAAAGAGAGTGTGTGGTGTCAGTGTCAGTGGGCATGCGATTCTCCAATTCTAATGTAATGCATTGATTATATACCCAAACTTGAAGAAGTTGACTTCTTAGGTTCAAGTTGACAGCATGGTCGTAAATCCAATCTTGACCCAAGACAAGTGGCTCTGTGAGGTCCTCATCATGACACACTAGCATTTTGACTTTTATTGGAACATCTTGAAGGTAGATGGGAAGTTCCACCTCTCCCAAACAAGGGGTTTCCACACCTCCCAATCCTATGAGATAGGCTTCTATGGGCTTGATGTCCAATTGTAGGTCTTGGCAGTATGAAAGTCGAACTGCACTAGTTGCTGCACCTGAATCAACTAATGCTCTCACAGTCTTTACACTCTTTCCTTGTCCTACCTCTATAGTCACAAAGGGCCGTCGATCAATTATTTGAGAAGTAGTTATGCCCGATTTTTGGCACATGTCCATGTGATATTTTGGAGCTTTTGTGTTGACATCTAGGCCTAGCCGTCGTAGCTTATTTCTTCTGATGCGCTCTCTTGCCTCTGCTTGTGCTTCTTCTCTAACCCTTAACTCTCTTCTTTTCGCTTCTTAGCAGTGTTGAGTCTCATGAGCATTTCCTCTGTAAGAGGTTCTTGATATAACTTGACTCGGCATCCACTAATGTAGTTTGGTAGGATATCACCTTCTAAAGTGGCCAATTGAACTGCACCGCTAGTGGAGAGTCTATTAATGATCATGGGCCCATATCCTCGTTTCTCCAATTTGCGGGCATGTTGCTTTAGCGTATAAACCAGCACTAGATCTCCTTCCTTCAATCCTTTATCTTTTACATGGGCATCAAAGTATGCCTTTTGCCTTTTCTTTGCAGCATAAATGCCTGCTGCTGCCCGTAGCCTCATCTCACCTAAGCGTTCTAGGTCAAAGATCCTGGAAGATAACTCATGTCCATTCCACTCATGCTCTTGTGCTACTTTCAAGGCTGGGATTAGGAAGTCCAATGGTAGCACGGCATTCTGTCCAAAGACCATCTGGAATGGTAGCATTGAGTACCGTTTTGTAGGCAACTCGGTATGCCCAAACAACATGATGAAGTTGTTTGTCCCAATCAGAGCGTTTATTATTTACAAGTTTCGTCAATACGTTACATAGGATCTTATTCGTGCTCTCGGCTTGTCCGTTAGCTTGTGGGTGATAGGGGGCAGACTTCTTATGTATCACCATGAATTCTTGAAGGAGATTTTCAATGACCTCATTCAAGAAGTGCGTACCTCTATCACTAACCAACTCTATTGGTAACCCATATTTAGTGAGCACATTTTCGAATAAGAACTTAGCCATCGTTTGAGCATCATTCTTTGTCGTGGCTTTTACTTCCACCCACTTTGTGAGGTAATCTGTGGCTACAATAATGTATTCTGCATGGGAGTTTCTAGCTGGGGGGTTGATGGGACCTACAAAGTCTATACCCCACTTTGAAAATGCACGTCCTCCCATCATTGGCCTTAAAGGCATCTCGTCTTTTCTTATCGGATATTGGGCACGTTGGCATGTGTCACATTTGTTCACATAAGTATGGGCATCCATATGAAGAGTGGGCCACCAAAGTCCTGAGAATAAAATGGTCTTAATTACTCTGTCAGGCCCAAAGTGTCCACCTGCAGCATCGCTGTGTGCAGTTTCTAAGACTTTCAAATAGTCTGATTCATGAACGCACAGTCTTAGGTAACCATCCTTGCCTCTTCGATATAGGTTGTCTCCTACTAAGGCATAGTCGTGAGCCTCTTGCTCCATGCTCCATTTTCTTGCAAGACTAGCCTGATTGGGTAATGTTCCCGATCTCATGAACTCAACCAATGGAGCACTCCAATCTGGGATTAATGACACATGATAAAGAGTGGCATGCTCCACTGGGGGTCTCTTCTGGCACACTGGACAATTTTGGATCCACTCCTGTATTTCTTTGTCCATGCTAGGCCAATACACTCCTAAACGTTTTAGATTCTGCAATGTTCGTTGTTTAGAGTAGTGATTTCCTAGCAGTCCCTCATGGGCTTGTTGCATCCAACTAGTATGTTCGTCGTCCTCAACACAACAAGCTAGTACACCCTCTGGATCTTGTTTGTACATGCTTCCGGCCAATATTTGATACTTTTGTGATCTTACAATTTCTTCTTTGCTTGTTTTCACATTTTTATTTGCAGGCCCAAAGGTTAGGACTGGTACCATCTTATTTGCCCATTTAGGAACAACTTCTAAATTGAACATATAAGCATCGGGCAATTCATCAGACACTCCTTGCGGTGGCTCTCCTGAAGTGATACGAGAAAGATGGTCTGCCCTAAGATGGGTTCTACCTTTCCTGACAACAACTTCAAAGTCGTATTCCATTAGTAAGAGGAACCATCTCACTAAGCGGCCTGTATTGCAAGGTTTATTTACCAAATATAGTAAAGCTTGATGATCAGTGAAAAACTTGAACTTATTGGCCAATAGATAGTGTCTAAACTTCTTCACAGCATATACCATACCTAAGCCTTCTCTCTCCGTTGTGGTATAATTTCGTTCAGCTGCATTTAATTGCCTACTAGCATATGCTATCGGCAAATCTAGGTTTCCTTCAACTGTGGGTTGTGCTAGCACACATCCTATTGCATGATTGGAGGCATCTACATGGACATGAAAGGTTTTGCTCCAATCCGGAGTAGTCAATATTGGTGCTGTGCACAAACGTCTTTTCAGCTCGTTGAAGGAATTCTCGCATTCCTCGTTCCACTCAAAATTTGTTAACAACCCATAAAGAGGTTTAGCTATGATGGCATACATGTGGATAAACCTACGGTAATATCCACAATGGCCCATAAAGGCTTGTACCTCTTTAACATTCCTTGGTCTCGGCAACTCTGCTATCGCTCTTACCTTGTCTTCATCTGTTGAAATTCCATTCTTAGAAACAATGTGACCTAAGATCTTACCTTGTCGTACCATGAACACATACTTTTCTGGGTTCAGACAAACTCGATAATCTCTACACTTGTTGAAGATTTGTCTGAGTTCAGGGATGTGGTAACGTCTTTCTTGGGAATGAGCGCATAAATCATCCACATATACTTCTAAGCTCTTTCGCAAGAACTCTTTGAAGACATGACACATGAGCCTTTGGAATGTTGCAGGTGCATTGGTGAGCCCAAATGGCATCACACGAAATGCAAAGATTCCCCATTCTGTGGCAAATGCCGTTTTGTGTTGATCTTCGGGGGCAATGGCTACTTGGTTGTAACCTGAAAATCCATCAAGGAAGCTATAAATCCTTGCCTGCAACACGCTCCAATAGATGTTCGGTGATTGGAAGTGGATAACTATCTCTGATCGTAGCGGCATTAACTTTTTTAAGGTTAATGCACACTCGCAATTTCCCATTCTTCTTGGGCACCACCACAATGGGGGACACCCATTCAGTGTGCTCAATCTCATAGATGAATCCAGCTTCAATTAGCCTGTCAATTTCCTCCTTTATTTTGGCTGCATAATTGTCATTATATGTGTAGGGCTTTTGTTTGGTGGGCTTGGCATCAGCGGTCATCGGAATCGTATGAGAGCAAATCTTTGGATCTACTCCTTTCAAGTCTCTATAGTGCCATGCGAACACATCCCTATATTCCCTTAATAGAGCTACCAACTCTGCTTCTTCTTTTGCACTTAGGTCATCTCCTATGTACGTACATCGTTCTTCGTTCCCTTCAATGGTCACTACAATTTTTTTGGTCTTTTCTTTATTGTCATATGCTTCTCCTATAATGGCCTCTCTCTTAGGCATCCGTACCAAAATTTTTCGGTCTTCCACTTCATATTTCTTGAAATTTTCTGGTACTTCAAACAATGATTCTTCCTCTTCTTGTTTCACTGCTTTTCTTTTCATTTTCTTTTTACTACCTTCACTTCCTTCCTTTGAATTTATCGTTTTAATACTTGTGAGGGGTTCTTCTTCTTTTTGGGTTAACACTCCTATGTCTTCTAAATAGTGTTCCTCTGAGTCAAAGTAAGTATCCATCACAATGGATTCTAGATCATCGTCATTCTCTTCTTCTTCTATGAACTCATTAGGATCACACTCTTCCAATAGGGGCTGACACATGAACACTGAAATATCATAACCCTCCTCATCACAATGAGGTGTCCATTGTTCTTCATTGACTGCTATGTCCATGGTAGCTAAGATTTCTGCCCAACCATGAGGCTCAAATTCCTCATCTGGAAATATCATTGGTGTATAGGCTGGGTCTTTTATTGGTCTATCTCCTGGGGGAGTTCCTTCTTCTCTTGCTTTTAGACGCTTTTCCTCTTCCTCTGCGACCTTGCACATCCACAAGTGAGTATCTTCAAGCAGCCAGGATGGATCAGGTGAACTCCCAGAATGCACAGAGATTGAATCTTCTTTCGCTTTGTGGATAGGATTCCACTGTAGGGGTGGTACATCTCTGAAGGTGTAATCCTTCAAATTGACCTTGGTTGTGACCCCTAAATGTTGTAAGTACAAGGAGTTGGTTCCCCAATCCTGTACTATTTGCAATTGTCGTAGGAAGGGTCTTCCTAGGATCATCTCGTAGACATTATTTTTCTCAAAGTCACATATAGCAAATGTATGTTCAAACTCTACACCACAAGTGGTTAGAGTTATCCCTTCAAGCAATCCTAGAGGTCTTTCAAAATGACCATCTGCCATTTGAAGCTTCATTCTTGTTGGTCTTAATGTGGGTTTGCCCCATCGCTTCCACAAGGAGGTGGTCGCAATAGCAACACCAGCACCCGAATCTACAATTGCTTTGGTTGTGTAACCTTGATAGGTGATAGGAAGATAAGTGTTACCTTCTTCACCTTCGCTCATGTCTCCTATCTTGTCGAGAGGCATCTCTGGAAGTTTTGGCTTAGAGCCTACTTTTGGCATATTGGATTCAAGTTCTGGAACCTGATCCTTCACATGATTCCAGAGCTCCGGTTTTGCCTTGAGCAGCTCCTCTACGGTGAGATGACATTGAACCTTAGTGTTCTTCACAACATCAGTGTTTCTTGGAATCACTGAGTCTTCGTTTCTTACCAATATTGTGGGAGCTCTGATCTGGAGAGATTCAGATTCCCATGGGCCTGTGAAATGAGGCAACTCTTGTAAAGAATTAGATTCAAAATCTAATCTTTCATCTTCTTGTTGCTCTTCTTGGTCTCCATAGATAGACGGAATGTCTTGGGGAAATTGATCATGAAGATCATCAATCTCAGGAATAGGAGGGGAATTACCCTTCTCCTTGGCCCATTTCTCTTCCTGTATTTCTCGCAAGAACTCTTGAGAGTACTGTTGAATTGAAGGAGGTATTCCAGCATCCGTGGAATTAGGAACATAAGCTCCCATTGGTGGTGAGCTTCCTCTTTCAATAACTGGTTGAGCCTGTGGAGGTAAAGAAACTTGTGGTTTGTTTACCAACTGCTCTAATCTTTCTAGTAAGCCTTGGAAGTGCAAATCTGATTTGACAGAGTTTGTCTGATTGAACTTTTGACTAGTCTCAAGTATAGCTTGAGCTTGTTCCACCATTTTCATGCACATTTTCATCCGTTCAATCTCTAAATCTGCTCTCGGGTAACTCTTGTCCAAGTTTGCAGTTGTTGGCCCTTCTTGAAGACGAGCCTGGTAGGCCTTGAACATCATGTCCAAGCCTTCTGGGGTTGGATCTGCAAGAACAGACCCTGGTTGTGGGTTATTTACAATGGGTGGTGGGGTGGGATGAAGCAAAGTGGATGGAGCTTCAGCATGCGAGGGGCTTTGAGATGCAATGTCTTCTATTTTTGTTTTGGCATCTTTTAGACTTTCTTCTATTTCAGATATCTTTTTGTTCCACTTGCGATTAGCCTTCTCTCTGGTATCCTTCCATGTTCTTGGTTTCCTCTTACTAGGTTCTCCTGCCTCACTTGACTCCGACTGCTCAGATGGTTTTGCTTGTTGTGCAGCCTGTGCCCTAGTAACTGCCTGTACAGGAGCCACATTACTACTACTTGGACTTGAATCTGCCACTAAGCCTACCACATTGATGGGTGTCACCTTGGGTGCACTAGAGGGGTTTCTCGGACACTCTCTAGGAAGATGTTCCTGGCCACACTCAGGACAAAAGCCTTGTATTGTAATGTTTTGCCCTTGTCCCAGAGCTGGTTGGTGGGGGCATTCACGAATGAAATGGTCGCCCTGACATCTAAAGCATGGTCCTCTAGGGGCTTGTGGTCTTACTTGTCTCAATTGGGGCCTAGGATTTGGATTCGTATACATGACATTGGAGTATTCTGGTTCCCAATTTTGTCCCATAGGTGGTGTCTCATATTGATACTGAGAAGTCTCACTTTGCTCAGGTGACTCTATGTAATAAGCATGTGGACTATCTTCCTGGAAGTAGTTTGAACCATGAGCGTGAGAATCATTTTCTGAGACCAATGGGGTTAGTGGCACCAATGCTCTATTAGGGTTCTCCTCCGCCATTGTATACTTAACTGGGATCACATTGGCAGGAGCTGGCGGTTGGTTTCCTGGGACTGGTTGTGGCCTATATGGTGCCTGATATTGCTGCTGGTATTGAGGTTGATATTGTTGTGGCCTATAATATGGATGTTGGTACTGATTCTGATACCTACCCTGCTGGTAGGGTTGTTGATAATTTTGTCTAACAGCCTACCTGTTATAGGGACAATCTTGGGTCGTATGATTTGTATATTTCCTCTCAATGGTGCAATATAGAGCGTTAGGGTTTCCTTGAGGTTGAGTCATCATTGGGCAGACATTAGCCATGTGATCTCCTCCACATGTATAACATCGCTTCACTGAAGTGACCCTTGGCATTTGTCTATTTTGAACTCCTAGCTTTTTGGCCACTTGCTCAACTATCTCATCTATCTCAGTGGAGGTTCTAGAGGTATGACTTGTAGAACTATCAGAGTCCTTATAGAGTTTGGATAGTCCTAACTCCTCACCCAAGTTGTCTTCTATGTCAATGCATATCCGTACACACTCTTCTATGGATCTAGGCTCTTTCAAGTATACATATGACCTTAATTTTGTGCTCAATAGGCCATCTAAAAACAGTGCCACCTGTTTGGCTGATGTGGGTAATTCTGGTACAGGGCATCTTTCCAAGTACTGTCTAAATCTTCTTCCTGCGAGTCGCACTGTTTCTTGGGGTGTCTGCTTGAAGCTGTGGATCAAGGATGATGTGTTATGCCTGATACCGCTTTTGGAAAATTCCACAATGAATTCTTCTAGCAACTGACCTATCTCTCTATAGTTGCGACTGTTTAGAGGTTGAAACCAAGCTAAGGCAGTACCCTTAAGAGTCAAACCAAATGCCTCGAACTGGGTGAATAAGTCTTCAACCTGTTCAGCTCTTAACACTTGTTTGAATGATCATAAGGATCTCCAAATCCATCAAAGTAGTTCTTCATTGTCTTAACCACTTGAGAGGGTCTAAGGGTTCTTGAGTGCTCTTGTGGTCTAGGCAATGGGAAATCATGATCATCTCTTTGATGCCTATGAACTCTATGTCTCTCCCTTTCAAGTCTTTCCGTTCCATATCCTGATCTGTCTCTGCCTACAGTGTCTGCAAAGCTTACCTCCGGTCTCTCTCTAGTTCTTTCCCTCTGGGTTTCATGAGCCTTGGATGATCCGGCTCCTTGGAGGCCCTGGGAAACATTAGATCTTGGTGGAGGGAAAATGGATTCACCTTGCCAGGTGTAAGCATGTCTGTCTTGATCTGATACCAAGAATAATTTTTGAGATGTGTGATCTAGATAGACAACTTTCCCTGGTGTCCCTGGATCCTTGAATTCATAGATGGTGACTACTGGGCTGGGTTGATCTGGCCTAAATCTCCAAAAGGCTTCCTCCGTTTCTCTATTCACGAATAGTTCTATGCTTTTATTATCTTGAGGAATCCATTCTGGAGTGAGCACTCTGGTTAAGACTGACTTACCTCTAGGGGTCTTGGGTTCTCCTCCTAGGTCCCCTTTCTCTATATCACCCATGTCGGTCTCAGCAATCACATTTCCAAACTCATCAGTTCTATCAGGAAGAGTGGTGACTACATATATAGTCCCCTCTTTATCTAGGTATGCTCCATTCTCAAACTTGACTACCGGGTGGTCTAATCCATGGGGTTGATCGGGGTTCTTAATCTGGACCACCGATCTTCTCAGGCCATCTTCATAGATGCGAGCACCTAGACGATTAGTCCTGATGTATTCCAGTTGAGTCTTGTATGGTCCTTCTGGCTTTTCTAGATAAGCCAACCCTGAACTACCTACTGGTCTCTCCATGTGATAGGACATCTCAGAATCACTTGTTTCTGATCTGGGAGTGTATGGGTAATCACTCAACTGTTGGGCCCAAGACCTGGCAGTGTGATTGACACTAGCTTCAGAAGATCTGAGGCTTTGTCTGTCTCGGCCTAAGTGTCTGCCTGATCTAAGGTTCATATGCCTGATTTATCTACCCCCTTGGACCCAAGCACACTGTCGTTGCAGGTTAATTTGCACCAATCACTTTGTTCTTTTGAGTTGAATATTATGTTTATGATCTTGTCTGAAATCGCGTCGTCAGGAGTACTTAAGTGAATTTCGCACTTGATAAGTGATCGACTCTAGTTTACCTTTTGTCCCTTAGGGTTTTTGCACTTAAGACCTACTTAATTCTTGCACTTGGTTGATTAATTCTCTTGGACTTGATTCATGCCTAACGTTGCCCTAATTAATTACCACACCTAAGTCGTACTTAGCCTAGGCTAGGAATTGACAAAGGAGGGTTGAGAGATCTTCCAACCTCAATTAGCTGGTTGACCAGACTGCTACACAAGCCCAGGAAGCCTTCTCCCAAGCTTGGTACTCACCCTTGCTAGCTTTCTTTGGATTGCCTTGAGTGCACACAATGTTCCTGCAAAAGCTCACCAGTCAGTATAGCTCTATTACCACAAGTAATTGGAAGATACACATCAATATTTTCAGTCCCCCCCGGAGTAACTCACTGTACCCCCTCAATCTTAGGACCACCTAGTCTCACCTAAAGGCCAACTTGAAAATACATGTTCTAAAACTCCACGTATGATTCTACAAAAAACCAGTCGAGGTCCACGTAGGATTTTCAACAAGCTTTCCAACGAGACCAAAATCTCATTAATCGGAGTTCGTATGGTCAAGTTATGACCATTTAGGCACTAAAGGGTCAAAACAGGCTCTCAGGGTTCAGGAGATCCCTCTCTGGTTTCTAGGTCTTTTGCCCACTTCCAATGTTCTAAAGCTATACCAAGGTGCCTAAAATTAAGTTCAACTACCCTTCAATTCGCTCAAAGACCCTAAAGTTTTCATGTGTTAAAGGCCGTGTATCGCGATAGGTCGGGTCGAGGTGTCGCGATAGGTGGGAAGTGTCGCGATAGGTGGGAAGTGTCGCGATAGGTGGAAGTGTCGCGATAGGTGGGAAGTGTCGCGATAGGTCGAAGTGTTGCGATAGGTCGAAGTGTTGCGATAGGTCGAAGTGTCGCGATAGGTCGAAGTGTCGCAATAGGTCAAAGTGTCGCGATAGGTGGGAAGTGTCGCGATAGGTGGGAAGTGTCGCGATAGGTCGTGAGGTGTCGCGATAGGTCGTGAGGTGTCGCGATAGGTCGTGAGGTGTCGCGATAGGTCGTGAGGTGTTGCGATAGGTCGTGAGGTGTCGCGATAGGTCGTGAGGTGTCGCGATAGGTCGTGAGGTGTCGCGATAATTCGTGAGGTGTCGCGATAGGTCGTGAGGTGTCGCGATAGGTCGTGAGGTGTCGGGATAGGTCGTGAGGTGTCGCGATAAGTCGTGAGGTGTCGCGATAGGTCGTGAGGTGTCGCGATAGCTCGTGAGTGTCGCGATAGCTCGTGAGTGTCACGATAGCTCGGGATATGGTGAATTTTTCTGTTCTGTCTAGTGATCCTGGGAGCTCTAGGCCTGCGCAGTGTCGTGGTGCACTCAGAATCGTGATTGGGTGAAGTTTTCGGAGTGTCGCGATAGCTCGAGCTCAACGCCTCGGGGACTGTGCAGACAGATTCCGTACCTGCTGAGCTTGCTGGAGATGATGATGAAGGTGAAGATGAAGAAGAAGAAAAAACTCAGAAACTAAACTGAAAATGGTGATTTTTACCTTCCAACGTCGCTACTCTACGTCTTACCGTCACACGCTCGTCCTCCAAGCTCTCTCCCCGGCAACGGCGCCAAAATTTGGTGTCACTCTAGCACAATGGTGAGTACCAACGTGAGGAGATACACCTCATAAATGTCAATCCGTGGAGACGTGAGGACCGGTATGAAGACCAAGAGCAAGTGAAGTGCACAAGTGTGTGAGTGAAAGCACACAAGCATGCACACACATACACACACACGCGCACAAGGTAAGAGTCAAGAGTGGAACAATGGAAAGCTTCAATTAACAAAGAGCTCTCTTACAAAGCTGAAATCTACAACAAGCCAGCCTCCAAAATGAGCTCTCCAGCCCCTTTTTATAGTTTTTGAGTGGTTTTGGCCCTGTCCAGACCTAGTGTCCGGCCTAGTTAAAAAATAGGTTCCAGGGCTTATTTGGGGGCTCAAACGGAGTCTAAAAATTATGAAAATTGGTAGGATGGTAGTTCTAATACTCCTCAAGCTCGAGGACTCCTCGGCTTGAACAAAATGGAGTTACAAAAATGGACAATGGTATTTACAATGGTTTTTAGTGATAATAATCACTATTTTTATAGGGATTTCATCTGAAAATTTGACAAGTGCTTCTTGGAGCTCCCTACTTGCTCCTTCTTCTTGTGTGTCCACTTTCTTGATGCACTTCCATTCTTTGTCCTTGATCTTGAGCTTCAACACTAACCCCTTGAATCCCACAGAGGAGGGATAGTCAAGCCACGACTTGGTTGCTAAAGGAATCAAATCAACTATGTACCTAAACTGTAGGAACACTTTTGGGTGAGGGAAATTCAAAATTCAAACTCAAAGAGATGAGTATAAATGGAGGTGGTTTTGTCACCGAGTAGTCCGCTAAACTTCCTTTGTATCATATGTTTATTAGCATACATATTTTGATACAATTCTTCATGATCATTTCTATCTACTACTCTATGTTGCATCATCATTTCAATGATTTTGCAGAAGTGATTTCTCTACGTGTACTCATCATTTGATACACTTTAACCTAGTATAGTTAGACCAAAGTGTTTAAGATCTACATATCAAGTTTCATTAACTTTGCTTCAGCCAATCTTGAGATATGAATTGATGAAGTTGACTATGTTTGCACATCATCTTCTTCCTGAAATGTTGGGATGAACCCCTGAACTCATTATTCAGTGTATTGTGCCTCAAAATTCATGAAATAACTTACGTTAGTTAGCTACAGAGTTAGATGCGTGCAAAACACCCTCCTCCTCTCCGTCTCTTGCTTCAGAAGTGGGAACTTTTTCTTCTTTTTTTTGTTTATTTTTCACGAGTTGACCTATGTTGCAATTGAATGTGACTCATGGCCCTGACCACCCGACCAGGTTTGTTCCACCCATCTACCAACACAACATAGCACACAACAATACATATAGACAATGTATGCACACATATATACATGCTAGCCCATAGCAAAGTTGGTTGCGGCTCGTGGTCTCGACTACCCGACCAAGATAGTTTCACTCACCTATCAACCTACTATGGCACGAAGCACCAAACAGATATGAACACGTAACTGTCCAGGCCTATGATGAAGCTAGCATCAGCTCACGGTCTTGACCACCTGGCCAGGATGAATCCACTTGTCTACTAACTCATCATAGTACATTGGCACACATATATATACACACGTTTTTTGTTTTTGTTTTTGCTGTTTTTTTTTTTTTTTTTTTTTTTCATTTTCTCATTTCCCATGTCCTGAGAGTTAGAGAGAGGCAGAAAGGAGCATCTGCCCTACCCATCCTGCACATCATGCGTACACAAAAATACACAAAAAAATACAAAAACATGTACGTGGAGCTAATAGATCCACCATCCCTCCATCGTTATTTTCTATTGCATAAGGATTATATATGACATAATTGATAGTCGCAAACAGACCTATCAAACCAGATTTCCATGTCTCACCTTTAAGCCCCTTCCTCAGTCGTAGTGTAGCACGATGACCTCAAAAATTCCTACCTAGCCTCATCCACAGTCAATGATCATCGTTCTCTAGGAGGTGAGTCAGGTGTAAGGAATTGAACTCACAACCTCTTGGTTAGGAATGTGATGGAGAGTATGAGATCTTGGAGTGAAATCATATGTATGGAGAGTATGAGATATGTACTCCCACCTAGAGTCAAGGATAACCTCAAAAATACAAGAAGGCCAAGTTTAGAGTATCTCCAAAATAGCTTATTTTCATGATTCACACATAAATTTCAGGGGTTATTTTTGATAAATAGCCATTTCGGGAAGGGGAAAAGAGAAGGTATTTTTCATAGATTTATGGAAAAAACCATGCATACACATAGTCTAATGCATTGAATTCCATATAGGATTAAGAAATCCAAAAGATACCTCAGTTTGATGGGAGTTTGAAGCTCCACAAAACCCCCTTCCATCACAGTTTGACAAAAATTTCAGCACCTAAATCTGAGAAATTCCCATTTTGGGCTTAGGCGAATCATTAGATTCATCAAAATGATAAGTTAATGAGGAATTTCACTTCCTCAAAGACCCCCTTCCCGCACTTTTGGAAAAAATTCAAATGTTAAATTTAGTCCAACTCCACTTCTGCGAGTAGGAATAAAGACTATTTAAGAGGCTTCCCATGGATTATTGTATATAATCCAAGAGAAATCCACATTTAGAGTGGATTAGAAGCTTGCTAAGAGCTCCCATTTAAGTTTTTACATGAAAGTAAAAATCTTGATTTAGGCCTCTTTTGGGGAGCGAATTAGCATGCTTGAAGGGAGGATTTGGAAAGGTGAAAATAGGCCTAAGCATCTTCATATATTTCTCTCTGAGGTTATGGAGAAAAATTTAGTATTTGCTTGATGGAAGAATGCTTTGGGGCACCCCAAAAATCACATTTTTACACTTTTTCCAGCCCCTCCAACAGTCCACTAGTTTGGCATGTCCCGCTTGGAATGGCCATATCTTGGGCTAGGAAACTCCAAATTGGACGTGCTATGGCTCCTTTCGAAGAGCACAAGGTCTACTTTTAGTTTATGAGAAAAAATTTTGGAAAGTAAAAATTTTTGCAGGTCTGAACAGGTCTTCAAAGTCTGAACAGTTTTTGGCGACTACCTTCCGGGAGCCATATTTTTCAAACCGGGAAGGCGATTTGAGTAATTTCACTTAGACCTATTTGCACATGCTTTATATTTCAGTTTATGAAAATTTGCAGGTCCTAAAGTGGTTTTTGCAGGTCTAAAGAAGGATTACTAATGCATTTTTGAGCTAAATTTGCATTATTTTTGTAATCACCTGACCATGCTTTATGTTTTGAGGAGTGCTCCGATATTTTCGGACACTTCAAAGTGTATTTTAGGACCTGAGGAGGAAGGTGCAGAGGTCTCGAAGCTTGTCGAGAGTGATTGGATGCATGCAATTCCAAAATCAGACTACTCAGGGACGTATATTTTATGCTTTCTGGCATTTTATCTATGTTATGGCATGTTCTGTATCTACATGCATGAATGGGATTGCATACATCAAGTGTTGATCATTGTTTAAGCTCTTAAAGTATGGATCAACATGCAGGAAGTATACACTTTTGATTGTTTGCAGGAAACAGGATTGCAGAAACTATATGGTTAGGCAACACAGAGAATGGTTGCCAACATTTGTTTTTATGTTTTTGCAGGTCATGGAATCCACATATAAGTTTATGGCGTGCATGCCATGGGCCTGTCAAGCCCTATGTTATTGGGTGGCCTGAGTGCCACTGAGCTTAAGGTTAATTTTTTTTGGGATTCCATTTCCTGGGGAAATGCTGTCGAAATTTTTCTTACCGCATGGCGTTATATACGCACTTGCCTTTAGGTAAGAATGATATGGCATGGTAACATGCCTGTTCTGCAAACATCAATAAGGTCTAGACATGCTTCTAAGCATGTATTCGATGGACTTAGGACCATCATAGTAATATAGATAAGGCAACTTCAGTAGTAGCAAGATCCCTACACATAATTCTTATGGATTTAGACCATAGGATTGCTAAGGGAAGGAGCTACACCTTCACGATTAGTAATGTGCACAAGCAATCCTATAGGTTTTAGGAAGTTGCATACAGGCACGGGAGATACATTTATGATAATCTCCAAGTTAGTGAAGATTTAGTTATCTTCACAAGAGTCTCACATGATGATTAGGAGACTATGGGGTATCATGATGCATACCCAAAGAGTGACTAGTTTCACTCATATACATCACTTGAGCAAGTAGTGAAGCATTTTTGCTACACTACTAAGGAAACCAAATAGATGGGATCACAAATATGGGTTTCATGAGACAGCATCGATGGGTGTTAGGTGATTCGAGTGATGGTTAGGAAGGCCATAGGCATGGCACTAGCTCTATGGTATAGAGCATAGATCCCTTAGTCAGGAATACTTGGGGTACCCAATACATATATATGTATATCGGGATCTACAGAGAGATACTTAGACCTAGTCTTTGTCAACCTTGATCCACCTAACTGCCTTCTTGACAACAGTGTATGTCTATCTATAGTGAAGCTTCATTCTAGTAAATTAGTGCTAGTCTACCCCATTTAATCCACACGGACTTGATAGCAACAAGTACACTTGCCACTGAATCAATGATGGCTTTGGTGGTGACAACATTGTAAGCGATAGGAATGCATGCGTTTCCCTCACCGCCTTCATTGTATTCACCCACCTTATCCAAAGGTATTTGAGTGAATTGGGTATACAATTTGGCTATCCTAGGATCCATGTGCCTTGTCAAGCACCATTATCCTAGAGTGTGCATATAATCTAATCAATTCTTCCATATTGAATGTGCATTTCACTCTAGCTTTCTTGAGTTCTTCCATAGTTCCTTGAGAAATCTTTTAAGAATTCTTCCTTGATTGAACAAGTGTAGTCGTTTTTCAATTTGATGTATCCTCATGTGGTCCAATACACCTTGGAAACATATTTAGATTAGCATTCTCACACTAGAAAAGTTTTTCACTAACCAATAGAATGCTTTGGAGATCCAAATTAGTCAATGTGTGTCACATCTTGGCTTCTATCATTGTCGAGGGAGGTTTGGAATCCTACCACTTGTTCCTTTTTTCAATGTATAATTTCTACCATAAGTGATCTTCCCAAGACTCATCTGTTAGATATTCTCAATACTCCACCCTCAACTGACCACAAATGATCCATGGTGCTCTAATTTGTAACGCCCCCATCATGAGGAGAAGCCATTGTGAGAGCCCGGACATCTATGGAACCCAAACTTCTAAGGTAGATGAGGTCTATGTGTGATTGTTGATGGTTATAGATGATCTTTGTGAGCCTAGCCATTAGGTTAGACAGGGCATAAACTTTCAGGCCATTGGGTTGCCAATCAAGGGGTTGCCCAACTGAAGAAAATGGAGCAGACATCTTCATCAAGGCTCTTAGGAAAGAGCAACTTCTTCAACACTTTCCAAAGCTTGGGATTGGACCAAGGAGGTAGTTTACCTTAGGTTGGAAATTGAGGGTCAATATTCCACCCTCAAGTGACCACAAAGGATCCATGGTGCCCTAGGTTGTAAGGCCCCCATTATGAGGAGAAGCAATTGTGAGAGCTCGGACATTTTTGGAACCCTAACTTCTAAGTTAGATGAGGTCTATGTGTGACCCTTGATGGTTATAGATGATCTTTGTGAGCCTAGCCATAAGGTTAGGTAGGACATAAACTTCGAGGACATTGGGTTTCCATTCAAGGAAAAAATAAAGGCCCTGTGGTGTCTCACGATTTCCCCATAGAACCTTAATGGGGGGAGTGCAGAGGGGGACTTGCCCCCTTCTATGGGGTCTCAGGGGCCTATCCTCTCAGCCTGTAGGGCCGAGTTGGTAGGGCTTATGGTGATGGAGATATTTTTGATCGTATATTTTTCTGACTATCTTGTATCTCCCGATTGCGTTTGTCTATACCGAATCCCTTTGTAAGAGCTATGTAAGCATGACCCATGTTGAGCTTTATACCACATTGTGCACTAGTAAGCCCTTCATCTAGAGTCTGTCTAGATTGCCATCTAAGATCCACATTGGGAGTGCATGGGTGGACAACACCATTGTTGTAACTACATTATGCTTGGAATTATGAGAATTTGAGTTCTCTATCTCTTACTCTGCATCTATCTTTGTGTGCGTTTTTCTTTCCACTCTGTCTATTGGTCTATTCCACTGTGCTATTGTTTTCTTACATCATCAACGTCAAAGATGGTGAATTCAACGTCTAGATCATCCTCTAGGGGTGTTATCATGTGTTTTGGATTTGATTGATGGCTTGTATCATTCATTGGAGCACTAGGTTTGGTTGGTTCTATGATCTCTTGAGATGACATGATGGTAGTAGTAACTGCCACCTCTCCTTCTCGACTCACTAAAGGAAACATAGGAGTACACTCCTTAGGATGAGGAATCGAGTCTTTAATGATTTGATGTGAATATTTTGATCTAATTGTAGGGATATAGATAAGTACTCATGACTTATGTGTCCATTTAATTGTGTGTTGATTGGTTGTCCAAGGATGCTCTTTTTTCCTTCCATATGTTTTTTCTTGTTCTTTGAATAGTAAATGCGCTTAGGTATTGAACTTGATCTTCCTTTTGGTGTTTCTTCTTTGACTTTCCTTTGCATTGCTTTTGCACTTGAGCCATTTTCAGTACTTGAGACATATGAACTCGATTGTTCTTTATGAGAAATGAGATCATCTTTCTTCTGTTCTTGGGACTTAGCCTAGCTTGATCACTATCACTTCTTGAAGGGATGTGTGTAACCACAATCAAAGGTTTTACTTTGATAACTAGATTCTTAGGATGATCCTTAATTATATGGTTCACACTGCATCCTTAGCAAAACCCTAATCTTGGTTTGAGTGCATTAGTTTGCATGTCTACTTGATCAATGGGGCATATGTGAATGAAGTGATCTCCATTACATATGTAGCAAGCTCCCTTACAAATTAGTGGTTTATATGGAGGATCTCCTTGATTTGTGGCCTTTGGAGCCAGATTGGGATACGAAAATCCTACAAATTTTTGTCTTATTGTATAGATAAAGATCTTGGCCCTAGTCCCACTAAGGATTTGGTCTTGAGTTTTAATCCATTTGATCCTCATTAAAATGATCATAACCATAGTCATAGGTCACATCATTGCTCCCTTAATCAATGGTTGGTGCAATTGGCACTAAATAGTTTTTAGGCCTTTCTTCCATTTTGTAATTAAGCGGAAGGACTTGGTGAGGGTTCAAGAAGCTATTTCCCTAGCATTGCTTGTGCTAAGACTTGCACGTACAAAGTGTATTGCAGCCCTTGGGCATACTAATGTTGCCTTTGGCCATATGAAATAAAACCTACTTTGATATTGTATTTGGGCTTGTTGGTAGTATTGTGGACTTCCATTCATTGTTGTATGACATTGTAGATAATTATGCTAAAGTTGTTGTGGATTTTGATATTTTTGAGGCCTTTGTATGGAAAGAGACTCATGTAAAACTTTATGATGGTAATAGCAATTAGAGGTGGCATGGTCGATCATTTTCTGTTCTATGTCGCACCACTAAGAGTTATTACATTGCTATTGAGAAGGTCGCATTGGGGACAAAACTAACAAAAAACTACGTAAGGAATTTCATTAGTTTTTAATTAAAAAGGATATGTCAAATTACCTTAAACTGTCTTATTTTAAAACACATCTTAAAAAAAATCTTATATTTGATTATTTTAAAAAACTGTGTAAAGTTTGTGTGAAGTTACTATAAAGTGACCATTTTTCTTGAAGTTTGTGTGAATTCAAATGTTCTTGTATTTTTGTGCCTTTCTCAAAGATCTATGAGAAACACATTTTTCTCTTTTCGTGAATTCACTTCTTGATATTCTTGGAGCTTCGTTTCTCCCAAAGATGAAGTCAAGCATGATTAGTACTCCAATATATTCTTTCCAAATCGATGAAGGAACCAATGCAAGTGACAAATTTCATATCGACATTATGGTGGATCACACATATTCAACAAGGGAGGTTTGTTAGAGAGCTCTAAACCCCACAAAAATTCGAAGTGTTCAAAACAAAGGAAATAAATATATTGTTATGTGAATCGATGGAAATTTTTCTCTATTGGATCCTAAAATTGGTAAGCCCCCTACTCTCCATATAGTGCATGATCTGATTAGATTGTAGGAGACACATAGAAAGGTTCATCTGGATATTGTTCAAATCTCTACTGATCATCTCATAACTTTGTTCAATACATCAACTACTTACAGAATGTTTTGCATCGAAAAGATTTATAGTTTCAAGAACTTCAAAAATAGTTATCACTTATGAATATTGAACTAAATCAGTTTAAGATTATGAAGGATACATTGATAGTAAATCAAATTAGATTAAAATAAATTAAACCATTTGTAGACTTAATTGAAGGGTCGAGACAAAAAAAGAAAAGAATGAAGTTCACTAGAAATTATGTGAGAAATTTGTCACATTTGAACATGCTGCATAGTCATGAAAGAGTGATGTTTTTAAGTGAATTATAAGCCATAATTATTTTTCTAAAATTTTTAAAATTGGATGCAAATGAATCCCTATAAAAGGTTTTATTTGAAGAGCTATTAAAAGATAGGAAACTAGTACTACCCCCTTCTCAATTTAAGAGGCATGTGATAGTGTAGGAGTAGGAAAGGATAGAGCAATTACAAAAGTGTGGTATTCATTTATAAAGTACAATAAAATAAAACATTTTGGTTTAGCAAGCCCTCTATATGTAGGAAATTATAGAATCTGTTCAAATGACAAAATAGCACACATGATTGGGGAATATAGAAACATTCAAGGTATTATGCCAATGAAGAATGGATTCAAAAGAATTAAAAAAAATGGAAAGAATAAGTATTGGATTGATGAATAGAGCTTTGGACTTTAATATGGGTAAACTTGAATCTCCTCCCTTCAAAGTGCAACCAGAACTTGAGCTTTGGTGGGTAGGGTATGCTCAAGTTCCATTTGAATCCCACAAGGCATTGAAGTGGTTGTTTACTCACACTAACACTCTTGATACTATACAAACACAAAATTTGTGTGAATCACTATACATGGAAGATTATGGTCAATTTTAGGTTGAGTAGCATCCTAGTGGGGGTCTTAAAACCCACAAGTGCATTTTTGGTATACGCGGCAGTGAAAACTATAAGTATCCTTGCTTATACTATATGAAAGGTTCTTGCTTATATGATATCTACAAACAATATTGGGGAAACTCCTTCAAGGAAAAGAATGAATGTGTCATAATTTTCAGCTACACTAATCATCTAGGAGCCTATACTCTCAATTCAATTATCTAATGTTCATATATGTACATAACATGCAAAATAAGAATTTTATATAAACTCCTTCATCTTCAGTTAGATTATGGATATTCCATCAAATCTAGAAATATTGTAGATGAATGCATAAGAAAATGTTAAGATTTACTCTCACAAATGATATTTCATGGTGAAGATGTTTTTTTGCAAAAAAGTCCCAAAATTTCATAGAGTACCAATGATGTTTTACAAGATGTGTCTATGATAGGTGCAAAAGCTAGAAGATTTCTAAGTAACAATGACAATAGACAAGTTAATGCAATGTGGCACTATTGGAAACAACTCTCTAAGGTGACAAAATGTAAATAGTAACCTAAAAGTAGCAAAGAAGAGAATTGAGGCTTATATAAGACTTGATATTTTTTTCAAAATTTATAGAATATTTTATATTTATGGTCCTTATTTTGCACATAGTGAACTAGTTGCTACATGGAACACACAAGGAATGGATAAATCTCATTACTAGGCAAAACCTAACTTCTTTAGATGTAACAAAAAATGAGTTGGAAAGATAAAAAGCAGCTCATTGAAAGAGTTAATTGATTGGTTTTACAAAAGACAACTACAAAGAATGAAATCTTCATTATTTCACTGCAAGCAATGAACAAAGACAAGAAAATTCTAGAGGTTAAAAAATATTCATGCATGAAAGTGATTCAATGTTTATTTTGTACATTATTAAAGCCACTCCATAAAGAAAAAACTATCATTGTTTCCAAAGATGATTTTTCTTTTTATGTCCCATGGATTGATTTTCATGTATAATGTGGTACTCTTAAGTCTTTACTTTAATGAAAAACTTTGAATTGAGAAACATGGTGTTATTAGAATCATATAACATCATAAAAAAGCTCGTAAGTAGCCTTTAGAGCAAACAAAACCACACGATGCAAAAATGGGGGGTCAAATTTTTTGGACACCCCTTTTTCATGCCATGTAGTCATGTTGTCTCTGAAGGCTTTCACAACATATTAGACCATACTCTTAAGCCTTAACTCTAATGTGGCACTCTTAAGTCTTAACATTAATGAGAACAATTTTATTGAGAGACATGATATTATGAGAATCAACTGACATCATAAAAAAGCTCATAAGGAGCCTTCATAGCCAACATGACCACATGACACAAAAATGAGGGGTTAGACTTTTTTCAAACCCCCATTTTTGCACCGTGTGGTCATGTTGGCTATGATGGTTTTCATAATACATTTTACCATAATAATGTGCAGTTGAGAGGTAAACTAATCAAGTATCAACATAACATACTAAACTATCGATTCTTATTTTGTGTATACTCATAAATTACCTCCATGCCCAACACGACCACACGACACGAAAATGGGATGATCAGATTTTCTAGGATCCCCTATTTTTGTGCCACATGGCCATGTTTGCTATTAGTGAAGATTTGAGCAAGGAAACATGATTTATCCACAAAAAGCATCATAAATGAAACACAAATCATCATGTACTAGCAGAAAGACTTAGAATGGGACAAATATGGGACAAGTATATTAGGGGGTGTTGAGTCAAGGGATACCTTGAGCCATTGACTATTCAAAGTGGTGGAAAGGCTTCAAATTGCTAAGGATAGAAAGGCTGAGGAAGAGACAATACAAGAACAAACACAAAGAAAAGAAAATTTGAGAAACTTTAATGCAAAAAGTTGGTGCAAGGGCTTCCCAAAAATATCCCACTTGCATAAGCTATCCAAGTGTTCGGTGTTGAAATCGCGATCTGAGCTCGTTTCGGCCTTCGAACACAATATCGTAGCACTTGTGCAGCCTATTTTGTCTTTTTGTGCCGAAGATATATACAATTTTGGTTCGCCAGTATAAGCATCTTGAAGTTTGCTACAAGTTTAGCAGAATTTGTTTGGGCACATTCAGTTTTTTGCATCAAGGTATTTTAGTCACCGGCCATGGTTGAAAGCATTGATGTATTTTGTATGTTGGCTGTTGAGGATAAGCTGGATGGTACCAACTATCCGTGATGGGCTTATATGATGCGACATGTATTGGTTGCAAAAGGACTTTTGGAACATTGTGTAGGGTGTTGAAAAATGTCTTATCACACCTGCAACTATTACAATTGAAGGTACTGAAGCTGATGCAGAAGGTGTCGAAGATGGTGATCTTCTGTAGATTCCTGTTCATGCTATGGTGTCTATTGCACCTACTATAGAGCAAATTCATTGGGATGGCAGAGATGCCCATGCACATGCATTGATAGCTTTGTTTGTCAAACGTTCCATTATTCCTCACATTTGCTCTTGTAGAATAGCTAAGGATGCTTGGAATACACTTACCACATTGTACCAAGCTAGGAATGAGGCTCGTGTTGCTTACCTCCAAAAACAGTTGGAGAGTGAGCACATGAATGAAGGTGATTCTATGGACAGGTTTCGGACAAAGATCAAGGATTTGAAGGAACAATTGATTTCTACAGATGAATTCCTTCCTAACAGTTCACTTGTGTAGACTCTTTGAATGGTCTTCCCGAATCATATCAGAGTTGTTCTTCTACTCTTCATTTGATGATGAAAGGCAATCCAAAGGCCTTAACATTTGAAGAGTTAGTTTCTGTTTTCTTGCAGGAAGATCAGTCTAGGCAGAATAGGTCTATTATGCAGGTTGCAAATCAAGCTTTCCTGGCTAGTCATAAGGGCAAAGGAAAATGGAGCTCTTCTAGTAGTAAGCAGAAATCTGCAAATGCTGCACATTTGAAGAAGGAAGACAAAGATGAGAAGAAATCAAGAAAGCAAAAATTGTTTTGCAAATACTGTAAAGAAAATGATCATGTCATTAAGAGCTGTCCAAAACTGTCTGCTAAAGAGGCAAATAAGAAAGAGGCTAGAATGGTTGTTGCAGAGGCATCTACACCAAAAACAGAGTTTGCTAATCTTGTGCAGGATGAAGAATGGGCGTTTACTACTGTTTGCAGTTTTGACCCATCTTCTCAGGAGAAGTGCATGTCTGCAGCAGACTCACATGGTTGGTACTTTGATAGTGGGGTGACCAAACATATTACCTTGCAGCATAGTTTCTTCTCTTCACTCAAGCCTACCCCTATAAGGAATACTACTACATGCACCAACAACTCCTCTTATCCTGTTATGGGAGTTGGTAAGATCATTTTGACTACTACTGATGGTATTTCTTTCACTTTTCAGATGCTTTGTTTGTGCGAGGGATCAAGAAAAATCTATTATTAGTTTCTACATTAGACAAGATTGGCTTGGTTGTGAAATTTGTTGATGACAGATGTATAGTTCATGATATATCGAATGGCGATGTCATAACTGCTTCTGGCATTTTATCTTGTGGGTTGTATAAGCTCATAGATTATGAAAAATGTGTGAATGATTTAGCATGTGCAGTACATGATTCTCAGGCTATGTCAGATGCAAAGCTTTGGCATGCATGCTTTGGTCATCTGAATTTTACTAATTTGCTATGCCTGCAGAAAACTGAAATGGTGTCCTCTTTGCCCAAACTTGAGGCACCCAATGAACATGTATGTGAAGGCTATATTTTGTGCAAAATGTAGTGTTCCTCATTTCCAAAAGATGGTTCAGTTCGAGTTATGCAAAAATTACAGCTTGTTTATAGTGATGTCTGTGGTCCTATATAGACACCCTCTTTTGGAAATTATCTTTACTTTGTGATTTTCATTGATGATTTTTCCAGGAATGCATGGGTATATCCATTGAAATCAAAGTCCAGAAGTGTTTATATGCTTCAAACAACTTTTGGTTTTGGCTAAAAATCTATCAGCATGTAAAATGGGCACCCTCGGTTCTGATCAAGGGGGGAATATATGTCTTCTAACTTTAATGCATTTCTAGCTGAATGTGGGATAAGACATCAGTGTATAGTGCCGTATACATCTCAACAGAATGGAGTTGCTAAACGGAAGAATAGGTCACTCATGGAGATGGCGAGGTGTATGGTCAAGAGTCAGGCTTTACCACATAGTTTTTGGTTTGAGGCTATTATGTGTGCAACATATGTACTTAACAGGTGTCCCACTAAAGCATTGTACTCTATCACTCCAGTTGAGGCTTGGCATAGTTGCAAGCCATCTGTTGCTCATCTGCATGTTTTTGGTTGTTTGGCATATGCATTAGTGCTTGAAAAACATCTCCAAAAAATGAATGATAAATCAATAGAATGTACTTTTGTTTATTACAGTTCTGAAAGTAAAGGCCATCGTGTGTATCGTCCATAGACTAAATGCATTCTGGTTAGCTATGATGTTGTTTTTGTGGAAGATGCTATTCAACCCTTACTTTCATGTTCTAAGGAGACATCTGTTAGCTCCAAACATATGTATGATACTTTGCTACCTCTTTTTACAGGTGGAAAGTCTAGTGCTGGTCCTAATGAGGCAACTTCTCAGCCTTTGCAGGTTTCATGTAATGATGCAGATCATCCCATTTCTAATGCAGATTTACATGATGCACTTGTTGATGAGAGAGCTGATATTGAGGAGGCAAAATCTATGCCAAAATGGCTAGTGCAGACTTTGTGTGACAGCAACTTAGATGCACCTATATCATATCGTACTCGTTCAGGCTCTCATAGTGCCTCTTTTGCATCAGATTGCTATGTTATGGCTGCATCTAGTCTTTGTGATGAGAATGCGCCTGTTTCGTATGATGAAGCACAAAATTCAAAAAATTGGATGGCTGCTATGCAATCTGAATATGATGCTATAATGAAGAATGGTACTTGGTCTTTATGTGACTTGCCTCGTGGCAAGAAGGCCATTGGCACTAAGTGGGTATACAAGGTGAAGTGTAAGCCTGGTGGAATAGTTGACATGTATAAGGCTAGGCTTGTTGCAAAGGGTTATGTGCATGAAAGAGGCATTGATTTTGATGAGACCCTTGCACCTACTTGTCGAATGACTACCGTTCATAGCATCTATGCACTTGCAGCTCATCATGGTTGGAATGTACATCAGTTGGACATTAAAACTACATTTCTGAATGGTGACTTGGATGAAGAAGTGTATGTTTTTCAACATTGTGGCTTTGTACAGAAAGGGCACGAAAAAGAGGTGTGTAGGTTAAGAAAGACTTTATATGGTTTGAAACAAGCAGCACATGCTTGGTATGAAAAGATACATGCCTATCTGATTGCACATGGTTTTGAGAACAATGCAACTGAAAGCACCTTATATGTTAAGTGTGCTGATGATGTACTTCTGATCATTGTGGTGTATGTTGATGACATGCTGCTCACTAGTCCTCATGAGAAGCATATTGCTAATTTCAAGGATGATTTACATGCCTCATTTGAGATGTCTCATTTGGAGCATTTGCATCATTATTTGGGCATTCAGTTTATGCACATTGATGGTGGAATGGATTTGTGTCAAACAAAATATATTGACACATTATTGCAACATTTTGGCCTTGAAGACTGTAAATCTATTGCCACTCCTACGGAGAAATGTTTACGATTGATTCTTCATGATGCTAGTGATGCATTTGATGCTATTCTCTATCAACAGGCTGTTGGATCTTGATTTACTCATGCATTACTCGGCCAGATATTCAATTTCCTATCTCACAGATGAGCAGGTTTATGCATTGCACAAATGTCAAACATTGGCAGGCGGTTAAACGCATGTTTTGCTACTTGAACGGTACCCGACTACTAGGGTTGTTTTATCCCAAGGGGGGATCACTACCGCCAGACTTGCATGCTTTTTCTGACTCTAAATTGGCTAGTTGCTATGACACTCCTATGTCCACTAGTGGTTTTTGCTTCATGCTTGGTAGCTCATGCATACCTTGACTGAGCAAGAAGCAGCCTAATGTGGCCACTTCTAGTTGTGAGGCTGAGTATAGGGCAGCTTTCAGAGCAACTGTTGAGTGTGTGTGGCTCAGATGCCTTATGGTTGATTTGGGTGTTGATCAGTCTTTTGCCACCACCATCTTCACTAACTGTCAGAGTGCATTGGCAATTGCAAGGAACCCTGTGCAGAAGAATGTTGCATACCTTTTTATGAAGGCTCTGGCTAAGGAGAAGTTTGAAGCTTTTCGCAAAGCTTTGAGCTTACTTCCTTTTGTGTATTGATTACACATAGCTTGGCACTTCCTTATACATGAGTGCCAACTCTTCGTTCACGACATCACTCCCAAGGGGGATGTGCTGATATATTTAGATAGTGATGTGTGTGAACACTCTAGGACCACTGGGGCACTTTTTTCCCACTTTTCCCCCCCGGCTTGTATATAATTCTATTTCCCTAATGGGCTACTTGTCTTTGTACATTCTAGTCGTAATAAATATAGTGTTGTGTGTTATGCTCCAAGCTTCTTCTTCTTCCTTGTGCTGTTTGCGTGCTTTCGCATACCTCTAACTACAACACTCATAAAGGCCTAATAATGCATTTTTCTAACACACATAGTAGGTGGAGATCCTAACAAAGAATTAATTTAAGGACCTAAATATTGAAACACGGTTATGTGCAAAAAAGTTCATGCATCATTCAAGCAAAAATTCCTAATTAATAACATGAAGTTCTTATGATTCTTCGATAGATTTCCTATTATCATATGTAAGCATCCAAGATTGTGTGTGATAAATTAGTAGAAGGAATAAGTTTTCTTTTATTTCATGATATTTTGTTGTTAAATTAGACTTTTTGTTGGTGCAAGAGAATCCAAGCGCACATACTTGGATGATTATCATATATCTTATGGAGTCATATATGATCAATCCCTTGTAAAATCTATGACCTTTTACCTTTGTAAAAGTACCTTACTTTGACATGGAGTTAGGAAGCATCAAACCTTAATCTATTTGTTAGATGATTGATGAGAGAATATATCCTATAGTTTAGGATTTAGGTTTAGGTGAACATTTGAATTTGAATTCAAGATTGGCTCCAAACTCAACTATAAAGGTGGATCAAAAGACTTGTGTGATATCCCGACTTTGGAGAGCAATAGAGAGGTATCCTATGTGATTTGAGAGCTCACTCCATAGCTCAATCACTACCCTCACATTGTACAATTATTGCCAATGACTTTGTATTTCTATGTGATCTAATACATACATTTTGATTATATCTCTACTTCACTTCTTTGTTATGACCACATCAGTACAATGATTTTCTTAGAGCTTGTTCTCAGTGTATGATTGATCATTTGTCATGATTTAAAGCATCATAGATTTAGTATACTATCTAGTTTATAGTTACAAAATCTCATTATCATTGGTTCTCTCAATCGTGAGATATCATCATCTCTTTACTCTCTGGTATGTACTCTTATGCATCCCGAAAATGTCAGGGAAGTCCTATGATTTGCTGAACATCATACTCAACGTGCAGTTCATATTTTTTTATTGAAGCCACTCATGATTGGTAGCTATTTAAGTTAATTAGAAACCATCAAAAGGAATTAGGCTAATTGCTAGAAGGCTCAGAGTATTTATCAATATACTGAACATGTGTAGAGACTAAAATAGCAAATCTATGACCTTGGATTAATTTCTTGCTCATCTATTTTGATCCATTGATTAGTGGATCATGTTCCAAAGAGCATAGGTGGTTATTTATGATCATTAGCAAGCTAAAGAGGCCCACTATAGTGTCCATCACTTGTTCTTGGCTGGTGTGAAGCAGGTTTTAGCAACACCACTTCATCTCTGAAGACTATCCATCATCTCCTCCAACAGTGGTATCAGAGCAACAACAAGCAAGATGGGAGATGGATTTCCATAATTCATTGAAAAATTGGAGAGAAGCAACTACATAGCATGGTCACTAAGGATGCAAGCTTACCTCCAAGGAAGAAGTCTATATGGATACATCTCAGGAGATGAAGAGATGCCAACATTCAGGAGCAAACATCAACCCACAAGGGAAGAACAAGAAAGGCTGACCACATGGTGCGCAAAGGATGCTCTTGCCAGGTCTTATCTACTAAACTCAATATCTGATTTCTTAGTACCCCACATTAGGAATTGCAAGACCTCCCAAGAGACTTGGGAAGTACTTTCTTCATACTTCTCACCAAATAAAAGAGCTAAAAAAACCAGCTATGGATGGGGTTTACAACCCTAAAAAAGCAAACAAAACAAAGTGTAGCTGATTATTTGACCAAGATGAAGGATGTGGCTCATCAACTTGCAAGCATTGGAGAGGACATAGAAGAAGAACACATAATAAGGTAGATCATAAATGGCATCAAAGCTGATGATAAGTGGGAGTCCACCACAACAATGGACCTTTATATGGATATGCAGATACTTGACCTCAACACCTTGATGGTGAAACTCTTCACCCATGAGACAAAGCTCAACAAGAATGGTGAAAACTCTAGAGGTAACAAATATTTTGCCCTTTATACATATAGAAATAAAGTTAAGGATAAAGGTAAAATAAAAAAGAATGAAGAAGAGGCTAGTACCTCTCAAGTGAACTTCACATGTAGAGGAAGAAGTAGTAGAGGGCAGAGGAGGAAAGCAAGGAAGGGGGGATCCTACAACACTTTGGCTTGCAACATCTGTGGCTAACCAACCACAACACAGAAGAATGCTTCAAGAACACAATGAATCAAAGGGGAAAAGGCTTCCATAGAGGGAGCTATGGACAATCTAGAGGCAGGTTCAACAATTGAGGAAGCAATTACAATCACAACTACAACCAAGGATACAACAACAACAATTATCAAGGAGGCTTCAGAGGAAGAAGAGATTATAGAAACTAAACAAAAGACCAAGAGGATTCTCTACTCATCATGAACATGACATCCAAGCAAGGTAAAGATGATGAGCGTCTTTTCTATATTGATTCTGGTTGTTCCAATCATGTGGCTGGGAGTGTAGCATTGCTATCTGATCTTGAAGAGCTCAAAGGGAAGCATGAAGTACAGACAGGTGATGACACTAGACAATCTATTAAGAAAATTGGAAATGTCAAGGCTTCTGATGGTAACATGAATCTCTTCAGTAAGGTTTTGTATGTGCCAACTATAACAAAAAAACCTAATCAGTGTTGGATAGATTGTTGAGAAAGGCTTACAGACCAGGTTTACAAGACATGGAGCATATGTGGAAGACCCTCAACAAGGCTTCAAGAAGATTGCAAAAGGTGAGAAATTTAGTCGACTCTTTACATTTGAGATTGAAGACACCAAAAACATTGCACTCTTCAATTACAAAGACCAAAACCTATCTGAACTAGAGATATGGAATAAGAGGCTAGGTTATATAGGAGAAAGAACACTAAAGAAAATATGCAGGGATCAGAGTGTGCTTGGCATCCCAAATGTGTCCAAGTAACCATTCGACAAAGCTCACAGGCAACCATTCAATAAAAAGAGGTACATGTATGAAGACTACTTGGAGCTTGTGCACACTGATGTGTGGGGTCCTAATAGAGAGCCATCAATCTCAGGATCAAGGTACTATATTTCATTTATAGATGATTACAGTAGATGGACAATTCTTTACTTCATGAAGCATAAGGATGAAGTATTTACATGCTTCAAAAAGTATCTGGCATTGGTTGAGAACCAAACAGGTAGAAGCTTGAAGAGGATAAGATCTGATGGAGGTTGTGAGTATTTTTCACATGAATTTGATTCATTGTTACAGGATAGAGGTATAAAGAGAGAGGTCACAACAAGGTATACTCCACCACTAAATGGAGCAGCAGAGAGGAGGAATAGATTGATAGTAGAGGCTAGAAGATCAATGTTGAATGAGAAGAAACTACCCAGTTACCTATGGGTAGAGGCGGTTTCCACAACCACATACTTTGTTAACTCCATTGTGTCTTGATCTCTTGCAGCCGAATCATCAGTTTGAACCTATTCGTTTTTGTTCCATCCAATGCTTTGGTGAGTAAATCTGCACATTGCAAATGAGTTGATACATAGGATAGTTGAATATCCTCGCTAAGCAATTTCTCTCTAAGATAATGATAGTGCACTTCAATGTGCTTAGTCCTGGCATGGTATGCAGGATTAGCAGCCAAATGAAGTGAGCTAGTGTCATCTCCAAAGATAATTGGAGTGTAGGAATGTATCTCCAAATCTGCATACAATTGCTTAAGCCACATAACTTCCTAAGTTGCATTTGCCAAACCTCTATATTTTGCTTCTAAGGAAGATAAGAACATAGTTGGTTGTTTCTTGGATGACCAAGATATGAGTTTTGAATGTGCAAAGGATAGATACCCTGAAGTGCTCCTCCTATCATCCTTGAATCCAGGCCAATATGCATTAGAATATAACTTTGTATCTATGTCAAAAGTGAAGGGATAGAATAATCCTTCATTCATTGTTCCCTTAAGATATTTAAGCACCCTCTTTGTAGCTTCCATGTGTGGCTTCCTTGGTACATGCATGAACTGACTCAATGTACTCACTGCACATGCAATATCTACTCTTTTCAAAGTAGCATAATTAAGACTACACACAAGTTGTTGATAGCTTGTAACATCTTCAAGTAGTTCACCTTCATGTGAACTTAGCTTATGATTGATCTCCATAGGAATACCTGCAACCTTAGTGTTTTCCATCTTAAACTTTTTCCAACATATCATGTATGTACTTCCTTTGGGTGATAAATATACGTGAATCTGTATACACAAGTTCTAAGCCAAGGAAATATGTTAATAACCCTAGATCACTGATTTTGAACTCCTTCATTAATTGAGCCTTGACTTGCTTGATACCATCAGAATCGTTACCTGTAATACTGATATCATCTACATAGACACATAAGTAGATGACCTCTGATTTATTCTTCTAACAAATAAAGAAGAATCTGCCTTGCTTGCTACAGAGCCTTGATCCTACAAATAACTAACAAGCCTATGGTTCCAAGCTCTAGGAGCTTGTTTGAGACAATAGAGTGCTTTCCTAAGATTTCATACATAACCTATTTTTTCTTCATCTTCAAAACCAAGTGGTTGTGCCATATATACTACTTCTGATATGCAGCCATTTAAAAATGCATTCTTGACATCTAATTGATATAAATTCCAATTTTTGGATGTAGCAAGACTTACCAATACCCTGATTGTTGGCATTTTTGCCACATGTGAAAATGTTTCTTCGTAGTCTACTCCATGTGTTTGGGCAAATCCCTTTGCCACTAGCCTTGCCTTGTACCTATTTATAGAACCGTCAGAGTTCTTTTTAACTTTGTATATCCCAATTACCTTCATATTTGGCTTCTTGGGAACTAGATCCCAAGTGTGGTTTGCAAGGCTTCCACTTCTTCCTGCATGGCTTCTCTCTACTTTTTCTTCTTCTTAGCCTCTTCAAATGAAGATGGCTCCTCTTCCATTGAATCTTTACTGATGTACACAGAGTGCTTTGCAACTAGGGATGTATCATATCCATACCTTACGAGCTTCTTACTTTCTCTTTGTGATCTCCTTAAAGCTTGATTGGAAGACTCCAGTAGATCCTCTAATTGCTTGTATTTGAACTTGCATCTTGACTTCCAAGCTTTGAAATCAATCTGCTTCTCATCTTCTGAATTGATGTCCTCTGCTTGGTGTTGATCTTCTTGAGTTAGGGTTGGAAAATCATTTTCATATGGTAATTTGACTTTCCTAAAATCATCTTCAAACATCAAATACTACATCCCTACTAAGTATGAATGCCTTGTTAGTGGGATTATAAAGTCTATATCCCTTTTGATTTTGATCATACCCAATAAATACACATTTCTCAGCCTTAGGGTCAAGCTTCCCTCTGATTTGTGATGGGATGTGTGCATAGGCAATGCACCCAAATATTTTGCTATGATCGAATGAGCGTCTCCTGCCATTCCATGCTTCGTATGGTGTCATGCCATCCAACGATTTGGATGGAAGCTTGTTGACCAAATAGCTAGCTGTGGATACAACCTCAACCCATAGATAATTAGGTAATTTTTTCTGATTTAACATAGGCCTAGCTACTTCAACAATTAACGTGCTCCTTCTCTCTACCACTCCATTCAATTCACGAGTATACCTGGTTGTTACTTCCCTCTTTATGCCTCTGTCCTGTAGAAATAGATCAAACTCATGTGAAAAGTACTCACCACCTCCATCAGACCTGATTCTCTTCAAGCTCCTTCCTTTTTGGTTTTCAACTAGTGTCAAATACTTCTTAAAACATGTGAATATCTCATCCTTATGCTTCATGAAATAGAGAATTGTCCACCTACTGTAATCATCAATAAAAGAGACATAGTACCTTGAACCTAAGATGGATGGATCTTTGCTAGGGCCCCACACATCAGTGTGTACAAGCTCCAATGGTTGCCTATGAGCTTTGCCAAATTGGCAAGCTCCACATTTGTAAATCATGTGATGCTTGGTCACATTGGGAATGCCAAGCAAACTTTGATCCCTACAAATTTGCTTCAGAGTCCTCTATCTTATGTGCCCTAGCCTTTTGTGCCATATTTCCAACTCAGATAGGTTTTCGTCTCTATAACTAAATAGTGCTATATTCCTTGTGTCTTCAATTTCAAAAGTAAACAGTCTACCTGACTTCTCACCTTTGGCAATCCTTTTGAATCCTTCTTGGGGGTCTTCCACATATGCTCCACGCTTAGTGAATCTGCCCTGAAGACCTTTCTCTACAATATGCCCAACACTAATTAGGTTTTTGGTTATAGTAGGCACATACAAAACTTTGCTCAAAAGGTTCATACTACCATCAGCTGTCTTGACATTTCCAATTTGCTTGAATGAATGTTTAGTGTCATCACGTGTTTGTACTTCATGCTTCCTCTTGGGTTCTTCAAGATCAGATAATAGTGCTACATTTCCTACCACATGATTGGAACAATTTGAGTCAATGTAGAAAAGATGCTCATCATCTTTACCTTGTTTGGATGTCATGTTCATGATGAGCAGAGAGTATTCTGGATCTTCAGTATAGCTGTTGAAATCCCTTCTTCATCTAATGCCTCCTTAATAGTTGTTATTGTTGTAGCTTTTATTGTAATTATGGTTGTAGTTTCCTCCACCATTGTTGTACCTGCCTCTTGTTTGTCCATAGCTTCCTCTATGGAAGCCTCTAGTGGTCATCTGTAGAACCCTTGGCATGTCTTCTTACAAAATAGACCCCCTCACTAAATTTCAATGTGACTACCAACATCGAGTCCACAATTCGACAATATGGCTGGCGATATTCCTCCTCTTGACTATATCTAGTCTTTTCTACCACCAAAGAACTTCTATTTATCTGCTACACATCCTTGGAATGATGCAAAAATCTCAAAGGATACTCCAGTTTGCACAAAACAATAGAGAAATCTTTGGTGGTATCCGATAAAATTCTATTGTCTGATAGTAACTCAGAGTTCGGTGTCTGATCAAAGTTCGATAGTCAACAATGTTTTAGTTGTTGTCAATGATCCGATTGTGAATGAAAAGATGCAAAATGTGCAGATCGAATCTACACTAGAAGTTGTTATAGATATCACAAAAATTGGGGACAAGCCTGTCTTGAAGCCGATTACTATCAAAGAAGGTTGGAGAATGCCAATTGAATGGCATCTTGCAACAATGTTCTCACTATTCTGGAGTAGTAGGAAAGTGCCTCAAATTGAAGATTTAGAACCTATTCAACCACTCAATTTGCAAATCTTGTAAGGTTACCCATAGTTACCTCTGATTCAAATGGAGTAGTTGATGCAAGTGAATACTTCAAGCCTAAAGCAATGGAAGATTTACAGGGTGGTAAAGAGAATAGACAACATAGAGGACAAAGAAGGCAATTTCCAACCTATGTGACCTATGCTAGGTTTGGAGTATATCTAGGAGATGATTCCCATGCTCATGTTCGAATGTTCAAAATTAACTACAATGTATTAGACAATCCAGATGATGGCAAATACAAAGCCATAGTTTTTCAGTCCACATTGATTAATGAAGTAGTGAGATGGTTGACAGATTTTCAGCTCAATCACTTCCCACATTATGATGATGTTTTGAATGCTTACCTGTAGTGTTTTTGGGTTAAAGAATAATGCTATCAAAATCTTTGATTTCTTATAGAAAAACAGATAGAAAATGAATCAAGGAGTGCAAGAGTATGATGTCATCTTCTACACTCATCCTAGACAATTGTCGGAGATAAATGCCAATTTTCCAAATGATGTAATAACATAGTGGTTTATAAATGGGATTAACCCACAATTGTACATGTCATGATAATCTAGTGAATTGGAGGAATGGCATTGGATGTTGTGATCGAGATGGCTTTGCAATCGGCTCATAAAGTACATGGATTTGTAGAAGACCTTCAATGGGTAAAAAATAGCAAGAGCAATGTTGAAGATGTTTTGAAGCACGTCTTCTATGTAAAATGCAAAAATCTAGGGCATGTGGCAACAAATTGTGCCTTAAATAAGATCTATTATGGAATTTGCAAAAATGGAAGTTCATTCCATAGACATCTGCCCATACAACATGAAGACACAACAACGACCAATAATAAATGCAGTCATACAAGAGTCTGGTGAATAAGCAGTGAATTATGTTCCTCCCCAATTGTGGAACATGGCTTACTCCTCCTACACACATTTCAGAGCACCATAGATAGGAAATTACAATCATCAACATTGGAATCAAGGTGCTGCTAACACAACTAATTGTTCATTTCAACCACGTTTTCATTTTTGTGGCAAATTGGGTCATATCTACACACATTGTAAAGATGCTGAAGAATACGAAAAATGAAAGAAGGATCAACAAAATCCAACAATGAACATGGTTATGATTACACATGTTGAAGCACACACCACTACCATCCAGACATGTTCAAAAAGGTCCTGCCAAGATCTACTTTCCTTAGGAATCATGGACCTAAAACATGTATTGGACCACTGGACCCCCACTTCTTGCACTTTTCAATCCACTAAAGTAGAGGCCAAACATTCATTGGATGATCTAGTGGACTTAGCCGTCTTACGGGAAACATCTATATTAGGAGAGGGATGATATCTCTGGCCAACAAACTCATGTCCTAGAAGATCAAATGATTACTTGCAATGTAGGAGATGATTTAAACCCATGACCTATCAAGATTAAAGTAGGGTTGGAGGAATCTTTTAAAAAGGATCGGCTCACATTATTAATTGAGTTTATTGATATATTTGCATGGGATTATAAAGATATGAAAGGCCTTGATCCTAGGATATATCAACATAGAGTGGTCTTGAAATCGGATACCTATCCCCCAAGCAACAAAGTTACCGAGTGAACTTGCACTATGCTAAACAAGTCAAAGATGAATTAGATCATCTACTCCAAGTTGGATTTATAGTCAGAGTTGAACATGTAGAGTGGATCTCTCCATTTGTCATTGTCCCTAAAAAGTATAAACAATTGTGCATCTGTGTTGATTACAAGAAATTGAATGCTACTACTATTCCTTATCCCTTCCCTCTACCATTCCTAGATAGCATGTTGGATGAAGTCACTAGATGAGAAATGTATACTTTTTCCGATAGATATAGTGGTTATAATCAAGGTCACATGGCTGAGGTAGACATCCCTAAAATAGCCTTTATTACAAATTGGAGAGTTTACGCATGCACAATCACGTGGTTTCAACGTTGTATAAAAGAGATTTTTTTTCCTTACCTTACTAGCTTCATGCGAGTTAATCTTGATGATTCTCTATTTTTGATGCTACAAATGCACATCTACTGCATCTTTGTCTATGCTTTTTTAAGTGTTAGAATTATCGACTATGCATCAACCCTAGTAAATCTATTTTTACTTTATCTTGTGGCAAATTATTGGGCCATATTATCTCGAGTCATGGAATTCAGGTTGATCCCAATAAGCTGCAGGTTATCTTGCAAGCCCCGCCCCCAAGATTGCCTAAAGAAGTTCTATGACTCCTTGATCAAATCCAATGGCATGGCCACCATCTATGTTGGTTAGCTCACTTAGCCATTCCCCTTACTGGATTAATGACAATCACTCCTCAAGACCTCCACTAGACTACTGAGTTTCAAGAAAGTTTTTGTATGACTTAAACAACTTCTTACACAGGCTCCTATCCCGCAAGCTCCAAATTGGGACCTACCCTTCCATGTCTTTGTGGATGCCTCAGACATTACTATTGGAAGTGTCTTGATGCAACACCAATATAAGTGGTATTGCCTAGTCTATTATGCTAACCATTGATTAGCTTGTGTTGAACATAATTAATTTGTTATGGAGTGTGAATGCTTGGGACTCATTTACTCTATTAAGAAATTCTGGCATTACCCGCTCGATCAAAAATTTACGTTCCATGTGGACCACTCTACCTTAACATATTTGGTTTGATAGCAAAATTTGGGTGGAAGACTTGTGAGATGGGTTCTTCTCTTGCAAGAATTTGCTTATGACATGATTCATCACCTTGGCTCCTCTCATGCAATTGTTGAATTTCTATCCCGGTTAGATTCTGATGAAGCTCCAGTGGGAGTAGATGATTCCTCCCTTGCTTTACATGGTTGAACCTCCTCATTGGTTCAGTGGAATCTTGCAGACTCATATTATGATACCCTTATGACTTTTCTGACATTTGGTTCTCCACTAGATTCCTTGTCTAATACTACGAGACAAAAGCTAGCCTTGTACAGTCGGAGATTCCGTATCATAGTCAAAAAACTCTACCATGCTGACCCTTTGGGAGCTTGGCTCTAGTGCGTGCCGATGCATAGGGTGCCATCAGTCCTAGTATTGAATCATTCTGCACCTACATGTGGTCATTTTTCAATGGAATTGATGCATAAAGAGATCCTACAGAGCGATCTATGGTGGCCGACTATGCAACACAATGTGCACGATTATGTTTGGTAGTGTGATCCATACCAACGTACTTTCCAACCTTTGCAGCAACATTATTTTCATTTGTAGCCCATTCTTCCGCTAGAATTGTTCCAAAACTGGGGCTTGGACTTCATAAGTTCAATTAATCCTCTAACAGCCTATACTACAAATCGTTACATCTTGACCTGCACTGACTATGCCACACATTGGGATGAGGCCTGGGTGGTCCATTTTGCTACTTCTATGGCAAACATTAAGTGCTTAACTCTTGACCTTTTTCCTCGATTCTACCTTTCCCTTGAAACTGTGGTAGATAGAGGCACTCATTTTGCGAGTGAATTAATTGAACCTTGAATCATTCTTTTAATATTACATATAAATTCAATACCCATATTACCCCCATGCTAATGGTCTTGCTGAAAGTAGAAATAAAACACTATTGAATTTTCTCAAGAAGTTAACTAATGATTGTCTTGATCACTAGGATTAGTTCCTACTTGCCGTTCTCTGGGCATATCAAACCACATACAAGGTTACTATGGGATATACTCCCTTTAAATTAGCATATCGTATTGAAGCCATTGCTCCCATGGAAGTGGTTGTTCCAAGTCTGGATGTCACCATCGACCATAAATTGTTACCAATCGAGTCACTATATTTTTGAATTGATGATTTGCAGGCAATTGATGAACAAAGATTTGAAAGATTTTTGCTCATGCACAAAGTACAACTTAAACAAGCCCAGACTCATGATCATTTCTTATGGACTCTAGTTTTTGAAGTGGGCCAACTTGTACTATTCTAAAACTCCAAGTTTGACCATGCTACAGGAAAGCTCAAAGTTCGATCATTGGGTCCTTACTGGATTTCAGCATAGGTTGGTCGAAAAACTTTTTGGTTCAGACACTTACCAGAGTATTGGTTAAAAATCTGATCAATGGGTCAAAACTTCACCCTTTTTGATCACCTTCCACATACACAATCATTTGTTCACCACCTCTATCTACATGGTTTTCATGATTGTTATGGCATAATCTTTCTCGAATTACATTTATCATTACAATTTTCTCGTTCCTCCATCATGGCGATGCAACACCCCACTTGTTTAAAATCTCTTTATTTCATGATCATCGGCTATTGTTTTCTAAGTGTATACTTGCACTAGTTTTCATTGCATTCTGTGCTTTCTATGCATACTTGTAATGATGGATATCCTCGCTCTCTTTGAGCCCCTCTCATTGGTAATCTTTGATCAGATGAATGCCCTTCTGACCCCATGCCATTTAGGATGGTTTTGCCTCCTGTAGTGGGAAGATGCTATGACACACCCCACTATAAAGAGAATTATCCAGGCCATTGCCATCGAGTCCACCTCAACAACCCTCTTGACTATGCCCCTTAGTGGATAGGAGCTCCGCATGACCCCCACCAAAGTGGGTGAGAGATTTTTCTTGCCCATTGATGATTTGGCTTCCCTTTCATCCATCTCCTGAGCGACCATGAGACATTTGTTCCCTAGGCACAACTCTAATGAGTGCATGATCAATTATCGGACAGAACCCAAATGCTCTATAATCCATTTTTTAGTCATTGCATTGAACCTCCAACATTGACCATATGGCATCTCTTGAAAATTTTATTTTGTGATAGCCTTTGTCGCCTAGAGATCAATCAATTGTTCGGTTATCTTGTTTAACCGCATTCATAAGGAATGCCATCACATAGTTAGGCAATTAGATAAATGCCACCACCCTAAAACATGAATTTCATATCTCATGTCTATTCCTTACCTAGGTGATTTCCTATCACCACTCGTGTTTTTTTGATCCCACGATACTTTGCACAGCCAACATCCCCCACAAAAGAAGAAGAAGATGAAAGTGTGAACCTGATTTTGTGCCATCCCTACCAAGCTCATGTGATTGTTATCTCCTCTTCATCCTTCACCAAACAGGTTGAGTGACTCGAGATGGCTGAACCCTCTACTGCTCCCCTCTCCACTATGGTGCATTAAGAAGCCTCCTCTTCCTCTTCGGTCCCACCTCCCTCCCTGCCTCCCATTTCTTTGATGGATGAACAAATGCAGGATGCCACTCCTCCTTCACCACCCTCGTTGATCAACGAAGCTCTCAGGCTATTCCTTATTGTCCCTCTCCTTCCCCTACCCATTGTCCCCAACCTACACACAAGGATGCAACACCCTCTCCTCCTAATGCCCTTGCCAATCCCTCTCTTGCTTCGTCACCTTCCTATTCACCACCTGGTACCTCACCTAGTGTTGGAGGGCCATCGCCCTCTCCTCCCATTTCCCCCTGGAACTCTGCTCCCCTGACCCTAGATGATGAAATCAAGTTGCCAAGGATCCCCCCCCCCCAATTCCTGCAACACATGAAGAATATTGGCAGTTCTACGTCAACGAATAGTGTGGCTTGCATGAGTTTGGTATACTGAGACGATACCTATTGTATATGCAAGGACTGATCAGACACGACATGGAACATTATCAATGAATCATAAAACACTTGTGCCAACATAGGAATGGCTGCAAATCACAACCACTAGCTTCATGATGAATTACAAACTTAACTATTCACCAAACAATAACTACGTGACTCCCTCGACCAAGAATCCTGACATACCTAGTACTTGAAGGGGTTCTTTGAAGAATCCAAATGGGAGTGTGAGGAATACAAAAAGCAAGTAACTAACCTATTGCATGCTAACTCTCGACATGTCATCCGAATTCAAGCATTAGAAAAAAACAATGGTGCATGCCGTGAAAATCAACGAAATGCATTTCCAACTACAAGAGCAAGTGCAAGACAATGAACTACTATAGTAGATGGATACCGCATTGAAGGAGACAAACGAGCAGTTGTTTGCCAAGGCTACCCATCAAGATCAGCTAGAGTTAGTTTGTACTGCATTGTGTAGTAAGTTAATTGTTTATGTGGTGATAAGCACAAGTGATTAAGTAATTTTGTGAGTGAAACAGTCTGTTTTGTATTTGTAGTTTGGTGAAGTTAGCACAAAAAGTTGTTACCATGTTTGATAAATTATCAAGTTCTTTGGTGAAGTAGTTTGGGAGAAATAGAAGGATCCAATTATCACTAGATTCTGCCACCCCAAGAACCCTGTCAACTTGTCCTGTTCCTTCACCAAATTGGACGTAAAAAGAGGTTACCAATACTTAGATACTTTCCTATGCCACTAGCTTCATCTTTATACTCATACGCACACAATTTCTCATAGTCATATATATGTGGAACATAGTCAACTACGATCACATTCTTTATTATATCACTTTCAATTTCCTCATCAAATCTAGCTCTCAATAACATATCAACAATTGAATTTGACTTACATGAACTATGAACATACTCAGGATCTTATGAACTTAATATATGAGATCCATCTAAGCATGACTATATCAAGAGATGAACAATTGGCTATTATTCCAATAAGAGGCAAACAATCAGTTCCCATTTGATTTGTGGATACTTTCATTGTGTGTCATGCAAACACAAACCTAATTGCATATCTATTCCTTTCACTATCTCCTTGACTTATGAACCAACCTATACCAATAGGACTAGTATCAACATTCAATATAATAGGTTTGTTAATAGAATAGTCTACACGCTTAAGGATGGGAGCTTCGAGCAATAACTTCTTCAATTTACGCATAACTAGTGTGTGTTTTTTCATCTCAAATAATTTTTTTTCTTTATCAAAAAGTCATAGAGACAATCGACAACATGAGCAAAGTATGGGATCCAAATAATGTAGAAGATATAAGCACCAAGAAATCTACATACCTCTCACATTGTCATAGGTTTTGAAAAGTTTGCGAATGGCATCAAATTTTTGTGGCTATTGTTTTCAACCATAGTGACCACATAAATGTCCAACAATAAGAACCTTGTTGACACCAAAAAAAGATCTCTCTATGGCAAAGGTGAGAGCTACCTCTTCAGATCATTGAAATATTCATTCACAATCAGAGATATGGTCAAGAAAAAGATTACGATAACTAGATGAATCTAAGTTAATGTCCTTTACACATTCCTCACACCCTTTTATTGGAATAGCATCAATGACTAGCATGGTTATATGAGGGATAAAGTCATGTAATTCCATATTCATAGCACTCATCATATGAGCCACATAATTAGTGGATTTTTCATTATGGTTATTTCATGACTATCAAATTGCTCAAACTAGAATACAAATCACCCATTGAATAGATAGAATGTCTTGAAAATGATTCAACAAACTCATCTACAATGGGGCTTGTTCCTACATTCCTTATGCTGACTTTATTGTTGGGTTGGAGATGTTGAATAAAGCATAATTTCCCATTCTTTTTAGGCACAGTGAACCATCTAATAGCTCAAATTCTCGTGTTTATCTTCTCCTTAAGTAGTTTCATTAGCTCAAGAGAGTGAGCCTTCAGAATTGGTATGGGGTGAAGATTCCATGGAATATGTGGAAAGTTAAAGATAATCATGGATGCAACTAGCTTAGGATGTGTGCAACCTAACTCATGAGGATACATAGTAAAGGCTTTTACATGGCTATGTATTTCTCTCTCAAATTTATCTCTGTTGGTTTGCAGAAGAAAGTCATCATCTCAACCAATTTTCAATGTTTGATTGTCTCATCTATGAATGTATGTCCTATGTTTTTCATATCCCAAAGAATTAAATTGTTTTTTTGTTACTTCCTTAAGGTAATGGCTGGGCTATGGATTTGATTTTCTTTTCTACTATTTTGTACTTTGTTTCAACTAACCCATCATATGTTTGGTTTGATTTTGAGGACTCAACAACCTTGAGAGCATACTCTTGGATGAGAGCATACTCATCTGACTCTTTTTCATGTGAGTACATCTTTATCCTTATTTACATGTAAAGTTTCATTAAAGGGATACCGGATTTGAAGTTTTATCTATGGCTCAACCTCTTTATCATCTTCCTTCTTGGAACAACTTCCTTCATAAGACATGTCCATGGGGGATGGCTTTGCTATTATCCTTAGGGGTTCGAAGGATCTTTCGGCATCTAGCACATCTTCTTGAACTTCTACTTTTGGGTGTACCATAAATTTGGGTCCTTTGCTGGTAATTGTAAGAAAATAACATCACAACGGAATAGACCTATAGACAGAGTTGAGAGAAAAAAAAATGCAGACAAAGATAGACGCAGACTGAGAGATAGAGAACTCAAATTCTCAGATAACCGAGCATAATGCAGTTACAATGATGGTGCTGTCCACCCGTGTGCTCCCACTGTGGAGCTTAGATGGCGATCTAGAAAGACTCTAGATGAAGGGCTTACTAGTGCACAATGCTATGTAAAACTCAACTTGGGCCGTGCTTATGTAGCTTTTACAAGGTGGTTTGGTATAGATAAACATAGCCAGGAGATACAAAATAGTTGGTAAAATATACGATCTCACAATATCTCCACGACTAGAAGTCCTACCGTCTTGGCCCTACAGGCCGGGGGGATAGGCCCCCCGGACCCCACAAAAGGGGGCAAGCCCCCCTCTGCACTCCCCCCCATTAAGGTTCTATGGGGAAATCGCGTGACACCACAGGGCCTTTATTTTCACCTTAAATGGCAACCCAATGGCTTGGAACTTTATGCCCTACCTAACCTAACGGCTAGGCTCACAAAGATCATCTACAACCATCAACGGTCACACATAGACCTCATCTAACTTGGAAGTTAGGGTTCCACAAATATCGGGGCTCTCATAATGGCTTCTCCTCATAATGGGGGCCTTACAACTTAGAGCACCATGGATCATTTGTGGTCACATGAGGGTGGAGTATTGAGCATATTTAATACCCCCCCCCCCCCCCCTCAATGTCCACCCGATGGCGAACTACCTCCTTGGTCCAATCCCAAGCTTTGGAAAGTGTTGAAGAAGTTGCTCTCGCCCAAGAGCCTTGGTGAAGATGTCTGCTCCATTTTCTTCAGTAGGACAATAGCTTATCTCCACGACCCCGTCCTCAATCAACTCACGCACATAGTGGTACTGAATTTCTATGTGCTTGGTACGTGCATGGAAAACAAGATTTTTGGCGATGGCCATGCAACTTTGGTTGTTACACTTCAACTCTGTAGCCTCCTGTCCTTGTATTCCTATGTGCCATAGGATCCTCCTCAACCATACTACATCACATGCTGCAACACATGCAGCTTTGTACTTAGCTTCAGTAGAAGATAATGCTACATTCCGTTGCTTCTTACTAATCCAAGAGAAAATCCCTGATCCTAAAGAAAAGCAACATCCAGAAACTGATTTTCTGGTATCAATATCTCCTACCCAATATTGGTCACATTATTCGACCAGAGATGATCCTTGTTCATAAAGAATGCCATAATCAGTAGTTCCTTTCACATACTTGAGTATCCGCATGCTTGCCCTCCAATGATTTTGGCAAGGCTTATTAGAGAACCTGCTTACTACTCCAACAACATAAGAGATGTCTGGTCTGCTATTGCACAAGTAGATGAGACTTCCAACTAGTTTCCTGTATCTTCCAATATCCACTGGAGGTGAGGTATCTTCAATTGATTTGTTTTGTGTTGACCTCCATAGGTGTAGAAATTCCCTTGCAATCCTCCATGTCGAATGCTTTCAATATCTGCCTTGCATACTTTTTTTGAGAGATGAAAATCTTCCCTGGTTCTTGCCAAACTTCAAGACCTAAGCAATAATGCATTAAGCCCAAGTCTATCATTTCAAATTCTGAACTCAGGGCATCTTTTGTTTGTTGAAGAAGAGCATCATCATTTCCTGTAATCACAATGTCATCCACATAGAGTACAAGCACAATTGTCTTCCCTCCTTTCTTTAGAACATACAAGTTAGCATCAGAAGCACATCTTTTGAACCCTAGATCCAAGAGATACTTATCTATCCACCAGTACCATGCTCTAGGGGCTTGTTTTAGCCCATATAATGCCTTCTTCAGCTTACATACCTTGTTCTCTGAATATGGAGCCTCAAACCTTGTGGCTGAGACACATATACCTCCTCCTCGAGGTCTCCATTCACGAACGCTGATTTGACATCCATGTGATAAACTGACCAATGCTTATGTGCAGCCACAACTAGTACTACTCGGATAGTAGTCATTCTTGCAGTCGGGGCAAATGATTCACAAAAGTCAATGCCTTCAACTTGTCAGTAGCCATGTGCAACAAGTCTTGCTTTATATTTTTCTAGAGTACCATCAGCCTTGTACTTTAGCTTCCAAACCCACTTGGTGCCAATGACTTTATGCTTAGGGGGTCAATCCACTAGCTCCCAAGTTTCATTCTTCATGATATTGTCGTATTTTGTTTGCATGACAACCCTCCAATTCGGATCATGGAGTGGCTCTTCCACATTGGTTGGTTCCTTTGCTTCGTCTTGAGTGAGATCAGCCATCAAGGCTGTGTTTACGATATGGGCACTTGCCCGACTCTGTTCCTCTATTCTCTATGATTGCCTCGGTCCATCTGCAACCTATTCTAGTGACTGTGGGATGGGCTTTGCAAAATCATAGAGCTGCCTCACCCAACGTGGCAATGGCTTTTCCACTTGGGTGTCGGCAGGTTGGTGACTTTCAGACTCATCATCTGAAGATGATGCTTCCTTCTCTTGTGTAGAAGGGATAGCTCTTGGGCCAGGTTCATAGTGGACTGCCCCTTCACCTGATGATAAAGTGGAAGCTCTCTTTTCCTCCTCCACTGCATGTGGCTGCTCCTCCTTAAACACCACATCATGACTCGCCATGATCTTCTTAGCCTCAGGGTCATAAAGCTTATAAGCTTTCTTATCTTCATTGTACCCTAGGAAGATAAATTTGATGCTTTTTGGTTGAATCTTGTTTCTCTCCCTATTTAGAACATGTACATAACATTCACTTCCAAATACTTTGAAATGGGAAACAGAAGGCTTTTTACCAGTGTAGGCTTCTTGTGGAGTCTTTCCATCAAGTGCCTTGGTGTAGCTTCGATTCAAGATGTAGACAACAATGTTGATAGCCTCTGCCCAAAATTGATTAGGCAAACCCTTTCCTTTCAACATGCACCTTGCCATCTCCATGATGGTTCGATTCCGATGTTCTGCAACATCGTTTTGTTGAGGACTATGTGCCACTGTGAGTTGATGCTTGATTCCCTTACTCTTGCAAAAATCTTCAAACTCTGTTGATGTGAACTCACCACCACCGTCTGTCTTGAATTTCTTCATCTTCTTCCTTGTTTCAGTTTCAACACGCTAAAGCCATTCTTTAAACTTACCAAAAGCTTGAGCCTTATCGTGAAGGAAGTACACCCACATCTTCCTACTATAGTCGTCGACAAGTAACATGAAGTAGGAAGATCCACCCAAGGCCTGTGTAGGCATTTTTCCGCACAAGTCAGCATGCACCAACTCTAGAGGATAGCTTGCCCTGTTCTTGCTTTCTTGTGGAAACTCCTTCCTTTGTTGCTTGCCCATCATGCAAGCTTCACATGGTTCCTTCATTTTTGGAATCGATGATAGGTGTGCAACCATACCTCTGCGATGCATCTCCTTCAATACAGGGTATCCAATGTGGCCGAATCTCTCATGCCATAGCTTACTTGTGCCCACGTTTGTAGTGGCTGTAAGAGCACACAACTCATACAGGTTGTTCCTCCTTATGCCAGTCCCAACAATGTTGTTGTTACCGTCCATAATCTTAGCTCCTGTCTTACTGAAAGATACTTGATGACCTTGATCAATTATTGAAGCTATTAGAAGTAGATTTTGTTTTATTTGTGGAACATACAACACATTTGAAAGCTTTCTGATATCACCATTAGAGTTAATGAAAGAAACTGTACCTTCGCCCTCTGCAGGACATCTTGCATTGTTCCCTACCTTTACTGTGATGGGTTCCTTTAGAGGTTGTAAGGAACTGTAAAGGTCTTTTCTACTCGTCATGTGATGAGATGCACCACTGTCCAACACCCATGAGTCATCTGTTCCTGAATCTTCAGTCGAGGAGCACACCTCCTCTATCGTAACAAATAATTCAAGCTCTGTTTCTGCTGTGTTGGCAGACTCCTTGCCCTTGCCACCTTTTGAAGATCCACTCTTCTCTTCTGCCTTCTTGATGCGACAGTCTTGGATTCTGTTTCCTTTCTTCTTGCCGTGGAAACACTCTCCCTTGAACTTCTTTTTGTCGTTCTTCCTTTTATCTCCATCTTTTGAAGAGTTTGCTTTGCCTCCTTTGGCATTTGCTATGAATGCAACATCTCCTTTGCTACCACCACTCCTTGCCTTGAGCCGCAGCTCTTCCTCCATGAGTAAGGCACTAAATTCTTCAAAAGTTAGTGGTTGAGGTCTTATTTGAGTGTTAAGAGCAGTTACCAAACCATCAAACTTAGGTGGACAGATTCGAAGACAACAACGAGCTAGCTCCTCACTTGACTTTTGAACACCTCGTCCCGCCATTTGATCTCGTAGATTCTTTATGCGAGTGATAAACACCTCTGCAGTCTCGCCATCAGCAAACCGTTCTGCTGCAAGCTGATTCTCCAAGTTCTGAATCCGTGTCTGATTATGAGTTTCATATTGATTTCTCAATATGTTCCATGCTTCACATGCCTTCATAGTATGCTGAATGAGAGTCAAAACACTATCAGAAGTACTTGTAACTAGAGAACAAAGTGCATCTGCATTTCTATGTTTCCACGCATGTAGAAGATCAGCATCAGGAGGAATCATTCGACCAGGATTATTTGGATCGGGTCTTTCTTGGGGCTCATGATCAGTCCCAAGAACAGTCTCCAAAAGCTCATACGAATCAAGAATAGAAGTGATTTTGAACTTCCACAGGGTGTGGTTCGTACCATCAAGTTTACCTTCTGTGAAGGTTGGTGGCCATATCCGCAACGTTGGGATGACCGGCATCATTGCTGCTCTTGCTTGTGCGCCACCTACTCCTGTTGATGAACCACATTGGCTCCCAGTCGTAGATGATGACACACCGCTTGACATCTTCTCTCTTTTGTTGTTCAGACCTCTGCAACCTCTGTGTTTGTGCTTTTGCACAACTCAGAGCCTTTTGAGCTCTGATACCATGTAAGAAAACAACAGCACAGCGGAATAGACTTGTAGACAGAGTTGAGAGAAAAAAAAACACAGACAAAGATAGACGCAGACTGAGAGATAGAGAACTCAAATTCTCAGATTGCCGAGCATAATGCAGTTACAACGATGGTGCTGTCCACCCGTGCACTCCCACTACAGAGCTTAGATGGTGATCTAGACAGACTCTAGATGAAGGGCTTACTATGTCACAATGCTATGTAAAGCTCAACCTGGGCCGTGCTTATATAGCTTTTACAAGGCGGTTCGGTATAGATAAACATATAGTCGGTAAAATATACAATCTGACAATATCTCCACGACTAGAAGTCCTACCGTCTCGGCCCTACAGGCCGAGGGGATAGGCCTCCCAACCCCTGTAGAAGGGGCAAGCCCCCCTCTGCACTCCCCCCATTAAGGTTCTATGGGGAAACTGCCCGACGTCACAGGGCCTTTATTTTCACCTTAAATGGCAACCCAATGGCTTGGAAGTTTATGCCCTACCTAACCTAATGGCTAGGCTCACAAAGATCATCTACAACCATCAAGGGGCACACATAGACCTCATCTAACTTGGAAGTTAGGGTTCCACAAATATCCGGGCTCTCATAATGGCTTCTCCTCATAATGGGGGCCTTACAACTTAGAGCACCATGGATCATTTGTGGTCATGGAGTATTGAGCATATTTAACATTAATCTATTTTGGGTGTACCATAATTTGGGTCCTTTGGTGTTTTCATGTACGTGAAGTGTATACATGTGTTCTCTTGTAGACATTCCTTCTGGTTTTTCTTCATCAACTGCCTTTTCTTCTTTGTCTTCTTCTTCACTAACCACCTCTTGCTGGTCGACCAATTGATCCAGCTCGTCCCATCTTCCATCATCATTGGTTTCTATGTGACAATCCATGTTCATGGTGGATTGTTCTTTGTCCCCATGGGATTCTGACAATGAGCTTGAATTAGTCAATCCCAGCTCCTTGTATCCTTCCATTTGGGATATTCTTTTACCCATTTGACTCTTCTTTACTTCACTCGTGTGGTGATAGTGGTGACCTTGTACTTTGAGGTTCACCTATCCTTCCTTATGTATGTGCATTGCTTGGAGGGCTTCTTCTAACTCCTCTTCCATAATGGGTGGTGGTTGGCCCAAGGTTGACTCTGGAATCAAGGGCACTCTTTTTGATGAAGGAGTTATATCTATCAACATCTCTTCTCGCATCCTCTTTGCACCTCTTATCATTGGCGTCGAGCTGGTGCCCACTTTTTCTATAATCAATACATTGTCGGAAGGATTTCTCCACTCCGAATTCATTAAAAACAAATTAAAAACTTCTTCAAAAGTGGTGAGCTCAAAACCTTTCAAAATATGTTCTATCTGAATTTTTTCTAATTTGCATAATCTCTTTCTTTAGTACGTACAGACAGAAGAAGGTGAGACTGTGTTGTGAAAATAGAATGAAGGGATACTAGAACCATTATTTGAACCCTCCATTTTATCTCCATTTGAACCCTTCATCATATGACCATACATATATATATCTGACCAATATGTGAGTCAGTATGTGTGACCATGATCTTATGAATGTATCTATGGGTGAGTGATAGTGAAATCAAGTATGGGTATGTACATATGTCTATGTTTGTGTATGTATGGGGATGTAACTCTACTCCTGTGGGGCCAATTTATGTGTAACCACATGTGTCATATGTTCGTCTGTTGTTCTTCATTATGACTTAATGTGTTTTTCATTTGTGAATGCAACCCTACGTGACTATGCATGTGTATGTTTAACTCTATGTATTTGTGTGATTAATTAAGTGTGATTCTATCTATATGTATTGAGTCAGCCTAAATGTGTATATACGTTTTATGTGAGTGTATATGTGTTATCCTTAGTGTTGTGAGTATGACTATGTGCATTTGTGGGTTGTTAGTATATGATCAATGTCTCCCTCTCATGATTGTATGCACATTTTGTAAGGCCCCCATTATGAGGTGAAGCCAAGTGTGCATTACCCAATGGATGGGAATCCCAACTTGTATGTTGGATGAAGGTCATATTGGACCATGTAAGGTATTGTAAGGAAAGGGAGTTACCAGGGTCCCCAATTGTGGGGTCCGGGGTAGCGATGAGCAGCCCCGACTGGGGGGTCCAAGGCCCTTGCACGATGATAAAGGGAATATTCCATGGAATATTCCCTGTCGGAGTTAAAAATCATTTATATTTGTTAGGTTGGTTCAACTGGTATAAGCCGTGTATGGCAATTATGCGGGCGGTGGCCGCCCATGCTCTATCACCCATGTATGGCCATCCACGGAAGGCCACCCATGATCCTATATATACATGACTTTTGCTCTACCTGAGACATTGAATTGAGCCACCATACCTCGACCTTGTATCTCCCTATCTAGAGTTGTCTAAATCACCATTTAAGCTCTACCTTGAAGCACACGGGTGGACAACACCATCATCTTTGTACTTGCTGCTAATAAAAAATGGTTGATATTCTCTTATATCTGTTATCTTTTCTGCTACTGCTCCTATGTTATATTGCGTAACTATTTTCCTACATGGTATCAGAGCCTTCAGGTTTGAATAGCTCGAGAAGTATCACTATTTTAGCCTACTAGCAGACTAGAATATCAATAGATTATTCGAGTGATTACATGATATCTTCATCATCAAACACTAGTCTTGTGCTTCAGCTAATGTTAATGTTGCACCTATTCGAATTCACCCACCTGCATTCACTGAAGGGAAGCTAGATGGAACCAACTATACACTCTGGAAGTTCAAAATTTCTACAATTTTGGACTCCTATGAATTACTTGACACTGTCATGGGACCGATGGGATTGGATCCAGAGCCTATACCAGTTGAAGATCCAGCAAATTCAAGATTGATGATTTAGCCAGATCTAGATCTTCTACGAGCTTGGAAGAGGAGGAATGCTGATGCATTATGCACAATTGTCACTAGTGTAAGTGATTTTGTGCTTACTTTAGTTCAACATACTACTAAAGCACATGAGGCTTGGGGCATATTGGCTCATCAATATGAGACCAAGAACCACACTAGGATACAAAATTTAGAAAATCAGTTGGCAAATGAAAAACATTTTGATTCTGAAAAGGCTGAAGATTTTATCAAACGGATAAAACATCTTCAAGGTCAATTGGCTGTAGTTGGTGTTGTTATAACACAGAAGAGCTGGATCGAAGATGTGTACATGTTCTTCCAACAAAGTATGATGGATTAGTAATAGCCCTTAACACTCTGGTACGACCAACTCCCCTTACATTTGAAGAGTTTTGTGCTATGCTTTTAGAAGAAGAGATGCGGCTGAAGAATCAACAAAGTACAAGTGATGCTGCATTCTCAACAAATGCAAAAGGTAAAGGCTCTTCTGATGGATCAAAGAAGAAGCCAAAGAAGAAAAAGTTCACAGGAAGTTGCTTCTATTGTGAAAAGAAAGGCCATGCCATCAAGGATTGTAGAAAGAAGCAAGCTGATGATGGGATTGTAAAAAAATAACAAAACCTCTCAGTCTCTCTCTCTCACTCTAACTTAATGTGTAGCCATGCCAGAATCCCTTTCTCTCTCTAACTCTATGCTAACTGTCTCTCTCTCTGAGTGCGCGTGCTGCGTGCCTGAGTGCCACCAGGAGGAAAGGTCAAAAGGTGATAATTTCTCTCTACAACAGAAGCAGCTAGAGAACCTTCTCTCTCTTGATGTGAGAACAGTAGCCGTCTATTTCTCTCTCTATCGGTGTACTGTTAGAACTCCATATCTCTCTGAGACTCTCTTCTCCACATTCTGATCAGCAGCGCCACCTATAAGCTATAGCAGAGTCCACCTTCTCACTCCCTATCTCCTGCCTATTGTACACTTACAGCTCCTCGAAGTCTCCCAAGGAGAAGAAACGAATGCAGCCGAAAGTCTTGATCTCTCTCTGAATGTCTTCTCACGCCCCTAGCTAGAAGTCACTGACAGCCGTTGTGGAGCCAAAGCTCATCATCGATTTAATATTGCAAAGACAATGCTATTTATTCGATGGAAGAATCTCAACATCACACATTAATTTGCTCAAGAGACACATAGTTCCCTTAACTATACCATGCTATATGGGAAGCAAATGTGAATCATGTATGTGGATCCACTCAAATAGACATATGAAGGCAAGACATAGTCTCTCTCTAGCACACGGATAACAGAAGCAAACAAAGTGGAGAAACTGAAATAATACTTGCAAGAAAACATTAAGAAATCTGGAGCATAGTTCACATATTTATACACATAGAAAGTTTTCTCAATACCACTCTTTTAGTTTTGACTTTTAATCTACAACCTCACTTTTACCCACATTTAGTCACCACTCTTTGAATTGTCTTTCCTCTCACAACCATACTTTAATACCCTCACTCACACACCATCCTTTCTTTCATTCACTTTTTTTTTTTTTACTTTATTTACACATCTTTTATGAACCACTATTTATTCACACACACTTGTCCACCACATCTTTAACTATTCCCTTTCTCCCACTTTAATTACACCTTCAATAATCACCTTTCTTTAACTACTTTTTCCCACACACCACTCATTATTTATCCATTTAATTTATGATTTTAATTTAATTATCCTTAATTTTCATAATTTAATAGTTCATTTAATGTGAAGCTTATATTAAGGGTTTAATTTATTAATTACCTTAATGTTCACATATACAAACACTTTTAAAATAACTAATTAAATCATAATTTAATTTTTAATAATGCATGTTCCTGGGCATCTTTGCCATCCCAATGAATCTGCTCTACAGTAGGTGCAGCAGAAACCGCAGCACAAACACGAATATACAGAATATCATCATCTTTGACACCTTCTGCAGGAGCTTCAGTACCTGCAATTGTAACGATTGCAGGTGTGATAGGATGTTTTTTGACACCCTACACAATGTTCCACAGTCCTTTTGCAACTAACACATGTCGCATCATATAAGCCCATAACGGGTAGTTGGTACCATCCAACTTATCCTCAACAGCCAACATACGGAATACATCACTGCTTTCAGCCATGGCCGGTGACTAAAATACCTTGATGCAGAAAATTGATTGTATCTCAAAAAGTTGAACAGAACTGCCCAGACAAATTCTGCTAGACCTGTAGCAGACTTCGAGACGGTAATACTGGCGAACAAAAGATGTTATATATCTTTGGCACAAAAAGATGAAATAGCCTGCACAAGCGCTGCAATAGTGCATTCGGAGGCCGAAATGAGCTCAAATCCTGATTTTGGCACCACAGAGCAAAGTTGTTTTGATCTCAAAAACACGTTGAGTATGCTCACCAAAATTCGTGCGATTCTGAGACTGCAACCGGAGGAGTGTCGACGGCACCCTAGATGAAGCGACGACCTGCTCTGATACCTATTGTTGGAGTTTGACGTCTATGGAAGCACACAAACAACACATGGAAGAAGAAGAAGCTTGGAGCACAACACACAATACTGAATGTATTACTAGAGAATGTACAAAGATAAGTAGCCCATTAGGGCAATAGGCATATATACAAGCCGGGGGAAAAAAACCTCCTAAAGAGGGAAAAAAGTGCCCCGGTGGTCCTAAAGTGTTCACACACATCACTACCTAAATATATCAACAGATTGCAGGGTAGCACCTACTCCAATGGAGGTGAATCATAAATTGAGAAGATACGGAGGAGAAGAATTCAAGGACATGAACCTGTATCAAAGTTTGGTTGGTAGTCTAATCTATGCTACATTGACTAGGCCTGATTTGTCATATGCAGTTGGAGTGTTGTCTCAATTCATGCATTGTCCTAGGAAAGAACATTGGATTGGAGGACAAAGGGTGGTGCTAAGATACATTAAGGATACACTAAAAGAAGGTTTGTATTATGGATTCACATCAGATACAAAAATCAAAATATATAGTGATGCAGATTGGGTAGGTAACTCTGATGATAGGAGCTCAACATATGGAAATCTATGTTATGTGAGAGATAAATTAATCACTTGGTGTTCTAAGAAGCAACATACAGTTGCTCTATCATCTACAAAAGCAGAATATAAAGGCTTGGTTGAAGCTGCAAAGGAGCTTATATGGTTGACGACTCTCATGAAGAGTTTTGACATCAATCAGAGTAGACCCATCATTCATAGAGATAATATGAGTTCATTGTATTAAGTTGCTAACCCTGTCTTTCATGCCTAGACTAAACATATTGAGATCCAATATGATTTCTTGAGAGAGAAGGTGATTGATAAAGAAGTTGAAGTCATATACACTTCTACAAAAGATCAGATTGCAGATATGTTAACCAAAATCTTGGATGGTCCAAAGTTGTAGAGATTCAAAGACATGGCAGGTATAATCACAATTGATGAATGAGGGGGAGTTGTTGGTGCAAGATAATCATTAATTGATGATTAGGACAAGGTTTGAAGTCAAAGAGTGAAGCAAAGATCAGCATATGAGGTTTGAAGTTTAGTGCATGGTCTAAAGATGAAGACTTGTATATACATGTATACTAATCTTGGAATTAGTTCATAAAAACTTTGTATCCTTGATGAGTCGGGATGTAAATATCTATATATACTTGATATAGATGTACTAAGAGTATGAGAGATGATGAGTCACAAGTTTTAGAAGTCAGTAGAGACTTTAGAAAATGAGAAGAATATGAATTGTCTATCAGATGTATGATTTCTTTGAATAGAAGAAAGTTGCACCTCAATCTTTTGCTTAGTGCTGCTCTATGTTTATCTTCTTGAGGAATTCTTTTATACAAGTCTAATTCTAAAGTATCTATACACGTTTTGAGAGCCTAATCATAATTAGGCTGAGAGAATTTCAAGTAGGAACATTTACATGTGTAAAGAGAAGAAGAGAAGACAGGTATAGGTGCAAATTCGATGGTCAATGTTTTGATCAAATCTCCCTCCACAGTGTAAAGTTTTGAGAAAGTAAGTACTCATTCATTAAGTTGAAAGCTAAGCTACTTGTGGCTAAAAGCATTTGAATAAACGGGGTCTAATTTGGGAGAACCATGCATTAGAAGTTGCAAGTGTCAAAGTCGCCTACACAAAAGAACAGTTTCAAACATAGGTACATTGTTTGGAAGAAATCTGTTTGGTTAGTCAATGAGCAGATTAATTGTAGCAAACTTTTCTAAGTAATTAGTTTCTTCATAGTTAACTCAAGTCTTGACATATTGGCATTAACTTTCAGAATTGGTTGAGGTTATGAGTTGTTCTTAGTATAGAGGTGCTCTAACATCAAGGATAACTTGTTCTTTTGGAGATTAACACTCTCCATCACCTGCATAGTTAGCTTGAGAAGTAGTACCTTCATCTTCAACTTTTTTGCTCTTTCCTTTATCTTTAGACTTTCCTTTATCTGTATATAGGGCAGAAGAATTGTTAGCTCTTGATGGTTCTCCATTTTTGTGGATCTTGGCTTCATGAGTAAAGATTTGTCCCATGAGAGTGGTAAGATCTTGAATTTGCATGTCCATGTAAAGATCCATAGCAGTTGTGAAAGCTTCCCACTTATCATCTGCCTTGATGCCATTGATTATCTCTCTCACTATTTGCTCCTCTTCAATCTCCTCTCCTATGCTTGCCAATTGATCAGCCACATCCTTTACTTTGGTCACATACTCTGAAACATTCTGCTTGGGTTGCTTCCTTTGAGTGGTAAACTCAATCCACAATTGATTTTTTCTAGCTCATGTATTGGAAGAAAAGTATGAAGATAATGTATCCCAAGTCTCTTGGGAGGTTTTACAATTCCTAATGTGAGGAAGAAGGAAGTCAAAAATAGAGTAAAGTACATATGAACTTGCTAAAGCATCTTTGGCACACAATGAGTTGAGTCTTTCTAGCTCTTCTCTTGTAGGTTGACCTTTGCTTCTAAATATGGGCATCTCCTCATCTCCTGATATGTATCCATAGAGACTCCTTCCTTGTAGATATGTCTTCATCCTCAATGACCATGCTAGATAGTTATTCCTCTCCAATTTGTCAATGAAAGAAGGAAAACCATCTCCCATTTTACCTCAACTTGCTCTGATACCACTGTTGGAAGAGATGGATGGATACCTCAAGGAAGTGAGGTGGTACTGCTAAAAATTGCTTTGTACATGTCGTATGTCACTTTAGAGTTTGATAATAGGACCTTTTAGCTTGCAAATGGTACCAAGAAAGTACCTATGTACTTTGGAGTTGATCCTTCAAACAATTGTATCAAGACAGACTACTTCACAAATAGTTGGTGTCACAAAACTTGCTATTTTGGTCTAGACACCTGCAGGTTCTTTTGTTCAGTGCTCATAGTATAGTAACAATTGATTAAATTCCTTTTGAGGGGATCAAATTAGCTTAGATAGCTAATGATTACAAGTGGAATCATCTAAAATAACAAACTATGCACTAAGAAATCAATTTAGCAATCCAAGGCTTACCCCCAACTTTTTAGGGATTGAGCAGTATATGACCAGTGAGCACTTTGATGATGATTTCTCCAAAATGCCTGAACCACATTCCTTGAAACTTTGAAAGTATAAGGTAGACTTCAAGTTGGTTCCAACAAGCTATATAGCATGCCAAATGGTTGAGAAATCACTACGATATGATCAAGCAAAGTTCATTGCTTTGAGTATTCATAGCATAGAAGTAGATAGAGATGATCAATGATGTATATCTATAATATCACATGATAATATCACATGATTATACAAGATCATTGGCATTTAAATGATGCACAATGATGATGGGATGAGTAAGCTGTGGTGTAAGTTACTCAATCGCTACAAATGATCAAAGGAGAAGCTCTAAAAGAGGCCACAAGGCCGCTAGCTTTCACAAGCCTTTTATAAGGATTTTCTTCAAATTTGAATTTGGATTTCCAACTAGGCTCCACCTAAAAGTGCTTCCTGTAAATTAGGAGTCATTTCACCAACTAAAATTCGTAGGCTCATACGTCTCCTAACTCCACGAGATATATTGATTTACAAGATTCTCTCAAAATAAAAACCTTTTACAATGGTTAATGATCAAAAGATTACAAACTAGGATTCAATGATCCATCAAATGTTTCCACATATTGTCTTTAGGCTAAGACAAATGTGAAGGATTGTGTGTTTGCACCAAGAGACATGGCCTAGGACCATAATTTCCAGACAGATGTCCAATGATCAAAACTTCATCGACACCAAAAATGGATTCTCTAAAGAGAAAGTCTGTCCAACTTCTTTGAATCTTTGAAAGATTGTTTCAGAATAAAAAATATGGTCAGAGAAAAACTTCCTACAACCAAATGAATCAATAGCTACATCTTTCTCCTTCTCCACACAACCTTTTATTGGAATATCATAATATCTCTTCTTTCAATAGGTAATTGAAACTGGTCATATGCTTAATACAAATCACCCATCAAATAGATGGAGTGCCCAAAAAAAGCCTCAAACAAACTCATCTACAATGGGTCGTGTTCCTACATCTTTAATAGTGACCTTATTGACAGGTTGTAGATCTTGTATGAAGCGTAGTTTCCCATTCTTTTTGGGTACCATGCACCATCCATTTGAATATGGTGCACATGATGGTTCAAGAATCCTCATTGAAATCTTTTTCTTCAACAATCTCATTAGCTCAAGTAAGTGAGCCTTTGCGACTGGTATTGGAGGCCATGATTCCACAAAATATGTGGTACACTGAATATGATCATAGTTGCAACTAACTTCACATCAATGCATCCTATTGCATGTGGAAATAGGGAAAATGTTTTTTCATATTGAATAATCATCTCTCTAAATCACTCTTCTTTAGTTTCAGAAATAGATTCTTTAGTAAATCTTTTCCCTATCTTAGATCGATCTCTAAGAATAGGATCCTCAAAAATTCTTCTACTCATATCATAAATTTCTTTAGCTAATGGCTGAGCTATGGGTTTTACTTTCTTTTCAACTCTTTTGTATTTCCTATAAATTTTGCTTCATGCTCTATTAATAAATTTGCAATCAGTTGATATTCTCTAATAGAGTCAAGAATGATAATGTTTGATTCAATTCTTCCTTGGAGATTATTCTCAAGCTCTTCCATCAAAGTCAGAGTTTTTGTAAGTTCAATCATACTTTTCAATGTTTTCCTCAAATGAAATCAATCCTAGGTCTTTTTAATGTTTTTCATTCATTTTTCTAAATTTGTTTGGAAGTTTTTCTTTTTTAATAAAGCGCAAACTAGATGCAGGGGTACATCATGAAAAACTCTCAAAATTATATACATCTTCATGCGAGATATCAAACCATTGTCCACTATTATCTCGCACAATAGTGGAATCTAATAGAAATTTTGATCATAATATGTCCCAAATTCTCTTAGTGGTGGAGATTTATCACACACATGATCGTAAGAGTCAATGGGATTTCTTCGTAAATTTCTCCTATTCCTTGAATGATTTGGATAGATAGTCATCACTTGTAGGGATTCCAATCTAGATTATGAAATGAATCCTAGCATATGTTGAACCATCATTCATGGCTTTCATCTACAACCACATTTTTGTCATAAAAGGTTTCCCTAGTATCACCTCATATGAGCACTTATCTTGCACAAAGAAATGGAGTTCCTCACAGACTCCTCCTATCAAAATAGGCACATAATCACATGCACCTAGCAAGATCCCACTCCCATTGTTTGCAGTTTTCATTCTCCATCCATGGTCTTTGTCAATGGGCCATCTGAATTTATCAAAACATTTTTTAGATATCACGTTTATCTCTAATCCTGAATCAATCAATGCTAGAGCTAGACATGATTCGTTCTCATCTCCAATCCAAATTTTGATTTCTGGGGCTCCTCATGCCCAAAACTTCTTATCAATTTGGCTCTCTCCATTGTTCATCTCATCATCGAGAAGAATTAGACCAAGAAAATTTCTATTCACTTTTCCCATCTCAATCTCCTCCTCTTGATCACTATCAGTATATAATGAATCACTCAATGTGATTGCATCATTCATTGCAAGAGTTTCATCACTCACATCTTGCATATCTTTGTGCTAACAAAGAAGAAATTATCTCCTCCTCACTATCCTAGTAAAACTATCCTTGAATGCAAGTTTTGCTACACATATCATAATTGGTCTCGGATTGCTCCTCACTTTCTTTTTTATCTTCTCCTCTCCTTGTTTTTTCTTATCATCAAAAATTTTATCAATACTTTGATTCTCTTTCTAATCATTTTTTAATCATTTTTCTAATCATAATTTAATCATAAGATAATCATTTGTTTGATTATCTTGTGATTTGTTATTCTCATTTAGTGGTTGTTTTCTTTTTCAATCTCTTTTCTCTTTTCCTCCTTAGTCAAGGTTGCAGTATCCTCAAACTACACCTTCCTTCCATCTTTGTTTTCTTCTTTTCATCTTATCTAGATTGTCTTCTAGTCACTCTTTGATCACCCTTGTCAACTTCTTCATGCATATCATAACGTCTCCTTTTTTCTTCAACATTAGCTAAATGAAAATATACAAAAAACTGATCAACACGTGATTTCCATGTAGTTTTTTGCATAATCTCATGTCTAGACTTGACCAATTTTTCAATAGAATAGGTGGCATGACTCTCAACTAAATGAAATCTTTGTTCTTCTAATGGCTCTAATTTAGTTGTTGAAGTGCTAGCAGATGCATTTGTGATAGTTATATTTTTCATATAGCTTTTTCATACCTCCTTTGCCCCAATTGATAGCCAAAGGAAGTTGTGTATGAAAATTGCATAATTTTTTGTATATTTCTATCACAAGTTGTTTTTCTTCTGCTTGTCTTAATTCATCACACACATAGGTAGCATGATCTTGTCCATAGAACCAAACACATCTTTTGCTTTTAGTTCCCCATTTTGCATTAGCTTCAATTTTTCTCTGAAATAGGGGCTAAGCAGGTGGAGGAGCAAATTGTTGCATCACAAAATTCATTGTCGGAGCCACATTAGCCTGCCAAACTTCACTACTACTTGCTCCAAGATCGTGCAATCCCATGGAGAAGACCTTATTATTTAAGTTATCAACCTCCTTGGAAATAGATGATTGCATACTCATTACATTTTCCATCTGCTTGCATAGAATTTCAAGGTGAAACTCCATAGCCATTTTAGGAGCAGTTGCAACATTGGGTGTGACCATAATCGTAGTTGCAAGCATATTTGAATGCCTTGTAATAGGTATCTGTAATAAAGTAATTCTATGGTCTAGGGGTCCATCCACTTCAGACAGATCTGAAATTGGATAGTGTTTGGTCACTCGTGTGTAGGACCAAAGATCTCAAGAATAGACTCAAGCATAAGTTCATGTGCTCTCATATTCAAGTGATCCACTTAGTCTAGTGGTTAAGTCTCAAAAGTCTGAAGGAGGAGGTCTTGAGTTTAACCCCTATGGGAAGCATGGGGAGAGCGTTTTGTGCAAGGAACTCTAGAACCTTCTAACTCAAGTTAAGGTGAGTTAACTTGAGTCGAGTGGACTTAACTCGAGAGGCGAGTACACCAATACCTAGTGGAGTCTAGTGGAAGGTACTAAAGTAGTGGTCAAGATCACTCCAACCACTAGTAGAATCTAGTGGAAGATATGAAAGGACTGGAGGGGATTGTACATGCACTTGTGGACTCTAGTTACATTTGTGGTCCTCGTTGATTTGAGCAGCTATATATATATATATATATATATATATATATATATATATATATATATATATATATATATATATATATATATATATATATATATATATATATATATATATATATATATATAGACACACACACACACACACACACATATATATATATATATATATATATATATATATATATATATATATATATATATATATATATATATATATATATATATATATATATATATATATATATATATATGTATATGCATAAGGTTGGGAGGAGAGTCATCTCTTTAGCACTTGGTGGTCATAACCTTGCAGTATCTCCCTAGATTGATTAGAAACTAGCATTTCATATTGTACATAATAATGTTGGCTCATCTGAGCAATGGCCTCAACTACTCTTTTTATTGTTTGCCAGTTGTCTGTCAAACTGTATCATTCGTCAAACTCTTCAATCCTTTGTTCTACCTCGGTCCTATCTTCTAGGCTTATGATTTTTAAGAAATGAATGACAAGGTCAAGATTCAATGTGTTTTTGTCAACTTCATGTAGTTGAGCAAATCATCTCATAGAATCTCCATGTAGATGAGTTAGAGACACACTGGGCTTTGGGGAATTTAACCATCTTAAAAATCCTTCTCGGCTATGCTAATTGAAGTCTTTTAGAATTAACATTTTATGGAGTTCTTTTCAGAAGTCATCCCATTTTTGGTTGAATGAAAGTGAATAACATCTAGAATTGACCCAAATACTACCCTTTTGAAGTACTAGACCAGTACATCTTCAGGTAACCTTGGATATGCACTTGTTCTTCAAATGCATCCACGTACTCACTTAAGTTCGTTCCGATGAACTTCCCTTTCTCTCGCAAAGTTGCTTGCAGAGTACATGCACCTTTTTTTTCTATAACCATGCCCCAAAAGACCTCCTCCATTCTTCCTTGTTGGTGGCTTCTAGAATGAAGTACAAAATCTATGATGATGACTTTTAGAAGTTCCTTAAAATGCCTCAAAATCACATTGTACTAATTAGCCAAGAGAGAAAAGACTCTATAAAAAATTATCAAGCTTTTGCAATTAGAGGCCTATATTTCCTATTACCTTTCTTTTCTTTTAAACTAAAGATCCTTTGCTAAGCTTTAGAATTTTTTTTTCCTCTTGATCAAATCTCACTCTAAGAGAATTTGTTTCTTATTCAAGAGCTTTAAGATTTTGAATATTTTTGTTTTTATATGAAGTTAATTTTGTTAATTTGTTTATTCTTTTGAAGGTTTTTCCAATATATTTAAAGTTTTGGATAGCAAAGGTAAAAACTAAGTATCAACAAGTAAAACAAGTAGAGAAAGTATAGCCTCATGTGCTCACAATGAACTAGTTTTCTAATGTAGGTGATATGGTTTTGTTGGTGCAAATCCAAGCCATCACACTTGGCTAGACATTGAAGAAGCTATGTGCAAACATTGGAAGTTTCATAAGAACCATTGCTTATGATTTTTTACCATTAACTTTTGTAAAAGTCATTGGACTTGGAGGAATCTTATAAAACCACTAAATTCGTGGAGTTATGAGAGATAAAGCTACAAATTCATTTTGGTGTAATGTCTCCTAACTTGGAGGAGAACTTTTAGGTAAAGCCAAGTTTGAATTTGAATTCAAACTTGGAGGCAAAGCATCTATAAAAGGGGATTGTAATCTCACGGCCATAGAGTCCCTATTCCTGAGCATATTGTAGATCATCTGCTGAAGTTGAGAGGCCTACACTATATCCTACTCTTATCACCATCATTAGGCATCATATTCATGCCAATTATCATGTATAACATTGTTACATAATACAATATACCATTGATCATGTTCATCTCCTTCTCTGTCAGTCACTCAGAACAGTGTACTTGTAATGCTCATATATGAGTGACCTCTCCATCATTTTCAATGATCTATAGCTTGTTGGAACAAGATCAAAGTCTACCTCAAGCTGAAAAATTTTGAAGCCATTTGATTGAGCCAATTGGGAGAAAAGTGTCTCGATGTAGTCACTAGTCATTCTCTGCACATCTCCTAAAAAGTCCGGGGTAAGCTTCTACTTGCTAAAGACATTGCTCTGTGTATAGTCAATCATTTTAAGTGATTACACTTGGAAACATTAGCTCTCTAAGCTAGTTATATACTTTCATAAGGAATTTTTTCTAATTGCTACTGTACTGGGAGCACTGACCTTAAGAACCAACAGGTGTGTGAACTAAAATAGCAAGTTTTTGACAACTTGTGATGTCCAAAGTTATCTGTTTTGATCGAATTGTTTGAAGAGTTATCTCCAAAGTACATAGGCACTTATTTAGTGTCATTGGGAAGCTAAAGAGGCCTAAAAAACTCTGAAGTAAAAGAGGGTAGGTACAAAGCAGTGATTAGCAGTACCAACTCATTTCTTGAAGTGTCCATCCATCTTTCCCAACAGTGGTATCAAAGAAAATTGAGGTAAAATGGGAGATGGTTTCCCTTCTTTTATTGATAAATTGGACAAGAAAAATTACCAAGCATGGTCCTTGAGGATGAAGACATACATGTCAGGAGAGTAGGAGATGCCCATTTTCAGAAGCAAAGGACAACCTACAAGAGAGGAGCTTGAAAGACTCAACTCATGGTGTGCCAAAGATGCATTAGCAAGGTCATATTTCCTTAACTCTATCTCTGACTTCCTTCTTCCATACATTAGGAATTGTAAAACATCCCAAAAGACTTGGAATACATTGTCCTCATACTTTTCTTCCAACATAAGAGCTAGGAAGAATCAATTGTGGATTGAATTTACCACTCAAAGGAAGCAACCCAAGCAAAGTGTTTCAGAATATGTGACCAAATTCAAAGATGTGGCTGACCAATTGGCAAGCATAGGAGAGGAGATTGAAGAGGAGCAAATAGTAAGGCAAGTAATCAATGGCGTCAAGGCAGATGACAAATGGGAAAGCTTCACAATTGCCATGGACTTGTTCATGGACATGAAGATTCCAGATCTTACCACACTCATGGGGCAACTCTTTACCCATGGAGCGAAGCTCAACAAAAATGGAGAACCATCAAGAGGTAATACCTCTTCTCCCTATACACAGATAAAGGCAAGTCTAAAGAGAAAGGGAAAAGCAAAAAGATTGAAGATGAAGGTACTACTTCTCAAGCTAACTATGCAGGGAGAGGTAGGAACTCAAGAGGTAGGGGTAGAAGAGGTAAGCAAGGTATGGGGAGACATTTCAACTCCTCACCATGCAACATATGTGGATTGTCGTATCACACTACAGATGAGTGCTATAGGAACTTCAAGAATTAGAGAGGAAGAGTATATCAAAGAGGTGGCTACACACAATCAAGAGGAAGGTTCAACCATAATCAAGGCTACAACAACAACTACAACAACAATTACAATAACAACTATCAAGGAGGATACAAATCAAGAAATGACTACCACAATTACACAGAGGATCAAGAGGATTCCCTTCTAGTTATGAACATGACTTCAAAACAAGTTATGAATGATGAACACCTCTTCTATATTGACTCAGGTTGTTCAAACCATGTAGCAGGCAACGTAGATCTTCTCTCTCACCTTGAGGAACCCAAGCGAAAGCACCAAGTACAAATAAGTGATGAAACCAAGCATTCAGTGGCCAAGGTAGGAAATGTCAAAACTTATGATGGGAATAGAAATCTGTTGAGCAGGGTTCTATATGTACCTACAATCACCAAGAATTTGATGAGTGTTGGACAGATAGTGGAAAAAGGTTTGGAGGTTAGGTTCAACAAATATGGAGCCTTTGTGGATGACCCCCAACATGGATTCAAGAGAATTGCCAAGCGAGAAAAAATAGGTAGATTATTTACATTTGAACTTGAAGATACAATGTATATTGCACTTTATAACTACAAGGATCAAAGAGCTTGAGATTTGCATAAAAGATTATGGCATATTGGTTAGAGAACCTTAAAGCAAAGATGTAGAGATCAATGTGTGCTTGGGATACCTAATGTATCCAACACATGATCTATAAATGTGGTACATGTCAATTTGGTAAATCTCACATATTACCCTTCTCAAAGAAAGGCTACATGCATGAAAATTACTTGGAGCTTGTCCACACAGATGTGTGGGGACCAAGCAAGGACCCATCATTTTCTGGCGCAAGGTATTATGTGTCTTTCATTGATGATTTTAGTAGGTGGACCATCTTGTACTTTATGAAGCACAAAGATGAAGTGTTCAGTTGCTTTAAGAAGTATCTTGCACTTGTGGAAAACCAAACAGGAAGAAGCCTAAAGAGATTAAGGTCAGATGGAGGAGGTGAGTACTTCTCAAATGAATTTGATGCATTCTTACAAGAGAGAGGTATCAAAAGGGAAATTACAACAAGGTACACCCTTGAGCAAAATAGGGTGGCAGAGAGGAGAAATAGGTTGATTGTTGAAACAGCTAGGTCAATGCTAAATGAGAAATGGTTACCTAATTATTTGTGGATAGAGAGTGTATCTACTGCCACTTATCTTATCAATAGGTTGCCATCCAAATCACTTGATGGGATGACCCCATATGAAGCATGGCATGGTAGGAGGTCATCACTTGATCCTTGCAGGATCTTTGGAAGTGTTGCTTATGTGCATATCCCATCTCAGATCAGAGGTAAGCTAGACCCTAAGGCAAAAAAGTGCATCTTCATAGGGTATGATTTAAATAAAAAAGGATACAGGTTTTATAATCCATCCAACAAAGGATTTATGGTCAGTAGGGATGTTGTATTTGATGAGAATGATTCTTGGTTTGAAAGTGAATGCAGGAAAGTCAAGTTGCCATATGACTTGGAAGAGGAGTTTCCAAGCCTCACCAAGGAGGAGCCAAACCAAATTGAAGACATCAAATCAGATGATGAGGACATCATCAACCTAGAAGGATTCAAAGCATGGAAATCAAAGGGAAAGGTCAAGATGAAGAGATTCGAAGACATACATGAATCATCCAACCAAGCAATTAGAACATCACAAAGGGAGAGCAAGAAACAAATCAGATATGGGTATAACACTTCTTTAGTTACCAAGCATTCCGTTTATCTTGCTAAAGATTTATCATTTGAAGAACCTACTTCATATGAAGAAGCAAAAGACCAAGGCAGAATGGAAGGAAGCTATGAATGAAGAAATAGAAGCACTCAAGGAGAATGATACTTGGGAACTAGTGCCAAATAAGGAATCAATGAAGGTAATTGGTTCTAGATGGATTTACAAAATCAAGAGAAACTCAGTTGGATCCATAAACACGTATAAAGCTAGGCTTGTCGCTAAAGGTTTTGCACAAACCCAAGGTGTTGATTATGAAGAAACTTTCTCACATGTGGCCAAAATGCCAACCATCAGGGTATTGGTAAGTGTGGTTGCATCAAGGAATTGGAATATGTACCAATTGGATGTATAAAATGATTTTCTTAATGGCTGGATTTAAGAGGAGGTTTACATGGTTTGACCTCTTGGCTATGAAGATCCAAGCAAGGTAAATTATGTGTGCAAAATAAACAAAGCTCTTTATGGATTCAAGCAGGCACCTAGGGCATGGAATCATAAGTTAACTACCTATCTTCAAGATCAAGGATTCATGATGAGCAAAGCAGATACTTCTCTGTTTGTTAAGAGAAGTAATTCATAGGTGATATACTTATGTGTGTATGTTGATGATATCATACTTACAGGTAATGATGCCAATGGCATCAAACAAATCAAGCATCTAATGATGTAGGAGTTCAAAATCAGTGATTTAGGGTCACTAAAGTATTTTCTTGGACTTGAATTAGTCTACACAAATTCTCGAATTTATATTACTCAAAGAAAGTATGTGTAGGACATGTTGAAGAAGTTCCACTTGGAGAATGCCAAGATAGCTAGCACCCCTATGGAGGTAAATAAACAATTAATTGCTTAGGAAGGTGATGTGCTTGAAGACATTGCACGATACCAAAGCATAGTTGGGAGTCTAAATTATGCAACCTTGATGAGGATTGATATTGCCTATGGATTAAGTGTCTTAAGTCAATTCATGCACAAACCTAGAGCACCTCACTTGAAAGTTGCCAAGAGGATTTTGAAGTACCTCAAGGGTACTCAAAATCAAGGATTATATTTTCCATAACTTCAGATTTAGAAATCAAGCTATACTCAGATGCAAATTGGGCAGGTTGTAAGGATGATAGGAGGAGTACCTCTGGTTATCTTTCTTTTGCAGGCGATAAGACCATTTCATGGTCTTCCAAGAAGCAACCTATTGTTGCTCTATCTTCAGTAGAGGCTGAATAGAGGGGATTAGCCAATGCTACTCAAGAACCCAAATGGATTAGATTTCTCTACTTAGATTTGGGACTTCATACTCAATCACCTATGATCTTTGGTGACAATACAAGTTCTTTACATCTTGCAGCAAATCCTATCTATCATGCAAGAACCAAGCATATAGAAGTTCATTATCACTATGTGAGAGAGAAGCTATTGAGCAAGGAGATTCAACTTGCATATGTATCCACTAATATGCAATGTGCAGATTTATTGACCAAAGCACTTGATGGTACTAAACTTTGCAGGTTTAAAGCTATGATTGGATTGTAGGACATTCAAGAGGATTGATGAAGAGGAGCAAGACAATATGTTTGGCTTGAGGGGAAGCTCTTGGTGCAAATCCAAGCCATCACACTTAGCTAGACATTGAAGAAGCTATGTGCAAACATTGGAAGTTTCATAAGAACCATTGCTTATGATTTTTTACCATTAACTTTTGTAAAAAGTCATTTGACTTGGAGGAATCTTGTAAAACCACTAAATTTGTGGAGTTAGGAGAGATAAAGCAACGAATTCATTTTGGTGGAATGTCTCCTAACTTGGAGAAGAACTTTTAGGTAAAGCCAAGTTTGAATTTGAATTCAAACTTGGAGGCAAAGCATCTATAAAAGGGGATTGTGATCTCGCCGCCATAGAGTCCCTATTCCTGAGCATTTTGTAGATCATTTGTTGACGTTGAGAGGCTTATACTATAGCCTACTCTTATCAACATCATTAGGCATCATATTCATGCCAATGATCATGTATAACATTGTTACATAATACAATATATCATTGATCATGTTCATCTCCATCTCTGCCATTGTCACTCAGAATAGTGTACTTGTAATGCTCATATCTCAATGATCTCTACATCATTTTCAACCATCTATAACGTCTATGAACAAGCTCAAAGTCTACTTCAAGCTGAGAAATTTTCAAAGCATTTGATTTAGCCAATTGGGAGAAAAGTGCCTCGAAGTATTCACTGGTCATTCTCTGCACATCTCCTAAAAAGTCGGGGGTAAGCTTCTACTTGCTAAAGACATTGATCTATGTATAGTCAATCATTTTAAGTGATTCCACTTGGAAACATTAGCTCTCTAAGCTAGTTAGATATGTTCAAAAGGAACGTTTTCTAATTGCTACTGTATTGGGAGCACTGAGCTTAAGAACTAGCAGGTGTGTGAACCAAAATAGCAAGTTTTTGACAGCTTGTGATGTCCAAAGTTATCTGTTTTGATCTAATTGTTTGAATCATCATCTTCAAAGTACATAGGCACTTATTTAGTGTCATTTGGAAGCTAAAGAGACCTACAACAGGACTCTGAAGTAAAAGACGGCAGGTACAAAGGAGGGATTAGCAGTACCAACTCATTTCTTGAAGTATCCATCCATCTTTCCCAACAGGTTTGACATGCAAGCAACAAACCGTTCTTTTTAAGTGTGCATGAAAAATTGATAGAACTTGAAAAACGTTTTACCTTATCTTGTATGATGCAAAATGTGAAAATATTTTTGCAATTTTTAATAATCAATTTAATAATCAAATCCTAGATACATCAAGCTAGAAGTGCTTTGCGCAAGTGATAACTTCACTTTTTGTTGATGGGGGGTGGGGGGGAGAAGAGTTAAGACACCTCCTAAATGACCCTTTTCCCATGGAACCACTCAATTCCCTAGGGCAGAGCCTTCAAAAACTAGGGAAAAGGGTTATCAATGATAGCATCTAGAACTTCTTTGTAGTGTTTGACGGTCCTCCTTTTCCTGTACTCCTGCACACAACAAAAGCAAATATCAAAACTCAATTAGAACAAAACCAATTCCAAAGCCCTAGTAAACATATGCCACATTTCACATCGGGTTCACCAAATATGTGGGGCAAGTTTCACCAAATGTAAGGATGTAAATTAAGACCATCAGGTGGATGGGGTCCGACTTTTCTATGGTTCTCTACATGGCTACACATAGGGTGCTTGTGCATTGCTTTAAGGTGTGAGAAGTGAATTCATTCCTAATTGAGGTGTTGTTATATGCATGAACTAGAGGATGCTAGTGCTAAGTAGTTATCTAAGTTAACAAAGTTAGTTGGAGGGGCCTAATGTTGTGCCATTGGAAGAAAATGTTTAGAAATCAGAGAATCGATAGTTTCTTTATCTACGGGAATGTTGTGGGATAGACGTGTGTTTTGTGCTATAGGAAATAAATAAGTGGAAAGCAAAATGTAGATTGTGTTTTGGTTGATAGGAATATTTCAAGACTGATGTGAACCTTCACTAGAAAATGAATTTACATCCATTAATGAATGATTATGGAAGTGAATCTAAAAGAGTACTGCAAGTAAAGTCTTATACAAAATATATGATCAAAGGAAGATATCAAAGTAGTGTCAAATTTTAATGAACTAAGTCCATCCAAATGGCAAAGATGAATGAAGAAAAGTCTAGTGTCTGCAGCCTCATCAATAGCAAACACTTGGTCTCTCTCCACCTTGTTGTAGACTTCATACTTGATTCATATTAACTTGTAAATGCTCGTAATGGTATGTAAAAGATCATTAGAAAAGCCCACACATTAATCACATATCTATATATACACATAGTAACACAAACATGTGCATGCACACTTACTAACACTTCACTCACAAATTCACATGCATTCCTATACACACTCACACATGCATGCACGCGACACTTTACATAACATACACAACACACCCAATGTCATGCACACACTCCACAACGTATAGTTAGACTCACAAAACTCACTTACATATAGATAAACTCACCTATCCTTTCAATTTTTACTCTTTATATCTTATTATGTTATTTTTTAAATTATATCTTCACTATCACACACATAGTTCATTGATCATTTCTGTGTACTTCTCTTCTATGACTTCTCAAAATAGTGAACTTTGTTTGATAATATCTCCGTGACTTCTCAACCATTTTGCATGATCTATAGCTTTTTGGAACCAACTTGAAGTCTATTTTATGCTATCAAGGTTTCAAAGTTTTGGTTCATCCATTTGGTAGAAATGGCCATCCAACTACTCACTGTTCATCTACTCTTCAGTCCCTAAAAAGTTGGGGGGTAAGCCTTGGATTGCTAAAATCATTTCTCAGAGCATAGTTTATCTTTTTTGACGATTCCACTTGTAATCATTAGCTATCTAAGATAATTTCATTCCCTCAAAAGGAATTTGATCAATTGTTACTCTACTATGAGCACTGAGCAAAAGAACTAGCAGGTGTATAGACCAAAATAGCAAGTTTTGTGAGACTAGCTATTTGTGAAGTAGTCTGTTTTGATTCAATTGTTTCAAGCATCTATTCCAAAGTACATAGATACTTTCTTGGTGTCATTTTCAAGCTAAACGGGCCTACTATCAAACAATGAAGTGATTTAGGGTAGGTACAATGCAGGTTTTAGCAGTACCACCTCACTTCCTTGAGGTATCCATCCATCTCTTCCAACATTTCTCTCCTTCTTGTGCACTAGAGTCCATGTTTGATTCTCCTCAAGTGTGTCGATCTCTTCTTGCATTGCCTCTTTCCATTCGGTGTACGTGCTTGCATCTTCATAGCAATCGGGCTCATGATCTTCTACTACTTTGTTGATATATGCATAATGAGTTGCCATGTACGAATCATAAGTAAACCTTTGACTTGGATACTTAACCCAAGAAGACTTCCTTTCTTCACCTTTTGGAGGAATAAGCGTCCTTTGCCTTGGGTACTTGATCTCTTTCTTTGACGTGGCTTCTTTCTCCATCATGTGTCCTTCATCATCTTCAACTTCATTACCTTCTTCATCCAACTCCACCAATGTGGCTTTGCCTTTGTTGATTGATTGTGCTTCATAGCTTGATGAAGGTCTCCCCCTCCATGGTGAAGTCATGCTTGAACTATCTTCATTGATGGAACACCTTGGGCTGCTTAGCTCTAGGTTGATTTGTTCTTCATCATGTCTATGTTTGTCTTCTTCATATTCTTGCATACAATCATACTTTTTATACCAAAGGAGTAGCTCATAAAATGCTACATCCTTTGATATCCTCAAGTCCATTGTGTTTGGGTTGAAGCACCTGTAACTTTATGATCATTTGGATATCCTAGAAACACACACTTTTCTGCCTTTGGTTGTAGCTTGTGCCTCAATTCACTTGGCACATGTACATAACAAGTACATCCAAATATCTTCAAGTGGGAAAGATCTGGTTCCTTATCATAATAGGCTTGATATGGTGTCAAGTCATGGATCCCTAAGGTAGAAGCCCTATTCATAAGATACACGACGGTGTCGGAGAGAGCTACTCTCCCGAGCAATGTTCATTAACGTATTTGAAGGGATTCACTATCTATGCATCGTTCTTGGCACCCTTAAAGTTTTGAAGGAGCTTCGAAATATGATATGTGGGAAACTGAGTTACAGGAATTCTAAAAGGAAAAGCTGTGATGATAAAATGAAGTGCTTCTATCATTTGAAGAGTGGCAGTGGTGTTTGCTCGATTTTTTTGGGGACTATAATCCCTCAATGTTGAAGCATCATATTCAGAAAATGACAAAATTATAATAAGTGCTATTATCTTGGAATGACTCACGTTAAAACGTAGAGCTATGAACTACTCTAATTTAAGAGAAACTTAGCGAAAGTTTTTGAGGACCGACTTTTCTACAGATTAATTAAAATAGAAAAAGTAACTTCAATACCGGATCTCTAAACATAGAGATTACGTTCTATAAAAAAGCAGTAACTCGAACATCAACCGGGAGGCCACTTACTGTTATATCTTACATTCAAAACTGTTCTAAATCCTCCGATTTCCAATATCACATCTTCTGATAAACTATGCAACTCCATCTTTACTCTGATTACAATTGTGTAACAGTGCATGATTGATTTAAAACTGCACATAATTGGTAAAAGATTAATCAAATCTTTATTGTAATCGGTGAATTAATAGATGATATCTCAACAAATTGTTATGGCAAATCGATTGTTATTGTGTTAATTGTTAATATTTCCTGAATTCGTTTATGGAGAGAAAGTTCTTATAAAGTGCAGAATTCATTTAAAGACTATCTTGAACTTCGATTATTTTTTTAATCCTATTTGATGCAGTATCTTAACACTAGTATCTTAAACCAAGGACTTGAGGTATCCTGACTAGTATGTTTGTAACACTTTCATCGACTGTTGAATGCAAATCCAACTAGAATATAAAGAGTTCAACTTTTGCTCTAAAATATCGTTGGTTCAGAAAATACATTCATTATTTACCTATTTTTGTGCTCCTTTCTTAGAATTACACTTCTATCTCATTATATTGATGAATGTTTTTGACATTTGTGATTGAAATCCTTTATATCCTTACAACTGAATTTTTTCATACAAGAAAATTGATTAAAGGAGTTATTACTAATGTCCTTCTTCTGAGTATGCGAGATTATCAGAGTTTGCTAGAAATCACCCTGTGTGAGTCGTTGAACAAGGCGGTTGACTTCATCCACCAACCGAGCATTCCCGTACTTCCCGACAACGGTATGTGGTGCATCACTCCAAAACATGTTAGATACATTAATCTCGTTAAGCATTGCTCTAGCAATCTCCGCAATGTATCTATTCTTTCTCTCTACTACCTTGGGGTGTGTAATTGCATGTTACTTGCCTCTTGATGTCTTGATCCATTAAAAAATCAAAAAATTCATTGGAGAAATATTCTCCCCCTCCACGAGACCTTAGCTTCTTGATATATGTACCTGTTTCCTTCTCTACCATTGCCTTGAATGCTTTGAAACATGTAAACACATCTGATTTGTTTTTTATGGAATAAAACCAAACCATCCTTGTGCAGTTATCTATAAAAGTGACAAAGTACTTGTTACCTCCAATGGATTGCTCTTTGGTTGGCCCCCACACATGTGTATGTATCAACTCCAATGGATGTTGGCTTATGTATCCAATCTTCTTAAATGGAAGTCTCGCTTGCTTCCCTAGTTGACAAGATTCACATTCATACCTTGTCCTTGGAAGTTGGGATGACCTTCAACTAGCCTCTTGAATTACAGTTCCTTCATTCTTTGCATGCTGATGTGACCTATCCTCTTGTGCCACAAGTCCAACTCTGAAATCCTCTTGTTTCCATATGTGAAGTAGACGTGTCGAGTGGAATGAGAATTTACCTCCAAAGTGAAGAGTCTCCCTTGCTTTTTTCCTCTTGGTATGACCTTGTACCCTTGCTTAGGGGTCTCCACAAAGCATCCACCTTTGTTGAAGCTTACTTGATAGCCTCTTTCAACCATTTGCCCTATGGACACCAAGTTCTTTGTGATGGTAGGTACATGCAAGATGTCCTTGAGACAACTTCCTTCCTCCTTGTCATCCAAAGCTACATCTCCAACATGGGAAATCTCATGGGTTGTATCATCACCTGTTTCTACATGTTCCTTACCTTTGGGAGCATGTAGATCAGTAAACCAAGAAGCATTGCAACTCATATGGTCGCTACATCCACTATCAATATACCAAGTTTTATCTACTTTGCTTGAATTGCCATTCATGTGCATCATCAAGAGATTGTCATTTTTTGAACTTGTAGATGCATAATTACCTTTTCCTTTGTATGAAGAACCTTGATTATAGCTCCTTTGGTTTCCTCTTTGATAGCAATCTCTAGCATAGTGGTCAAACTTGCCACATGTAGCATTTCCTCAATCACAATCTATCCCCAACCACAATCTTTCAATCACTCAAAAATAACAGAGGAGAGAAGAACGCAGAGATTGCACAAGGTAAGAGAAAATCTTATGCGAAAGAGTAGAAACAAATATGACGTAGAGAAGATAGAATTTTGATATTATAGATGTGAATCAATGGTTACAACAGCTTTGGACAAGAGCTTCTTTATGAAGCCTCTACCTCCTGACCACCCCCAAGCTATCACAATCGCATTCACACTCGCACTCTCAATCACACTCTCACTCTCACTCTCAATCACAAGGTAATTCTCAAATTTTTGTATGTCCCCTGTGTTGAGGCGTAGGTCTCCCTATATCAGAGTTTGATCGTTGCCCTCGCAAAGAAGTGTGCGATCCACCAAATTTAGAAAAAGTCAAGTTTCTCCAAAACTTTTGCAAAAGGCCATGCAATCATAGTGTGCTTTCTTTCTTTAGCGTACCTGTCAAAAATAGGAGAAACACCAAAAAGACATATCTGAAAATATCCATAATTAGACATAGTGACATGTGAGCATCAGATCACAGATTCGAATAGAAATAGATAAGCCCTCGTTTTTTTTTTCTTAAGTGTTGAAAAACGGCACTTTTCAAAGCCCTGTAACTCAAAAATGGTGAGGAAATAGCTTAAGCTTGTGAGAGACACTTTTATTCAATTTTGTGATCTACACAATAATGTTAGAGACATTAGAGTGTCCAAATCCACCTCCAAATGGCACTTTTGAGCCTTGCAAGTTTCAAAATTCTAGAGAGAGAGTAAAATCAAGGCATTATCTTATAATCAACTAAATGTAGGACCCTGAACAAGGTACTTAAATTATGATTCACAAAAAATTTACACAGACACTTTTATTCTCATATACTTGCTCTACCTTTCTCTCATACAGAGTTTTCCTCAATTCTTCCATCTTCACCTTCAAAATTCCACTAGAAAACATGATGCGAATATGGTATAGAGAGAGAATATGAAACTTGTCAACCCAAAATTTTTCCTACATGCATTAAATGACCTAATTATTTGTTCTAAGCATTATCTTCAGAATGAAATTCTGAAAGTTCAAAATGAATTATATCACTAGAAAAGAGGCCTATTACAAATCTTCCCCCTTTAAGAACTCTGTCCTCAAAGTTGGAAAGAAGGATAATGTTTTAGAAAATTGTCGAAGTTCACCCAACTCAAATGTTCTAGTGGATATGAGTGCCATTTCACTAAAATTTCTACTATAGATCTATTTCTAAGAACCTTTCTGTCTAATATTATTTCATGTTGAAGCTCAAAAGAGCCATCATCTTTCAGCTTATAATTGTCCTGCAAAACATGAGCAACATTAGATACATATCTTTTAAGTAAGCTAACATGAAATACAGGATGCACATTTAAATGTTTAGGTAATTCTAGCAAATAAGCAAGAGATCCAATCTTTTTCAAAACTTTAAAAGGACCTGCATATCGAGGAGAAGCGGCTTCTTTTCTTCTCGGGTCACATACATCATTAAGTCCTTACTCATAAGTAAGGCTTCCATACGCATTACCCACGCGGGATAATTATCTCTGTCCAACTTATCTATTTGGACATGATCTACCATGGTCTTCTTGTTTGCTTTAGGTTGCGTTTGAGAGTCTTTTGGCTCTGATGCCGCTCATGGGGCTAGCCTGCTCTGATTAGATGTGCTTGGCTCTGATACCAATTGTTGGCGATTACTTTCGCTTCTATACCGCTGTTGCGGATGTTGTCACGGCAAAGGCTTGAACCTTGTCAGGCCTGTGGAAATTGCCGCGCCGCCGAATAGAGAACTAAGCTAGAGTGATATAGAACACCTCTGTAATCAACATTAGCTTAGCAAGATTACTGTCCCTTAACTGTGTTAAACTGCGACTTAAAATCCATCGGAACTTCACCGGACTGTCACTGGGTCGTCACCAAAATTTTACCGGAATATCACCAGAATGATTTTCAATTCTACTCGTGATTACTTCAAATGAATTTATGTGAAGTAAGGAAGTGATACGTGAACTTCCTTCACTGAATGAACTTCTTCTTGAAGTTTAGGAAAAACTTCATAGTTCTGAAGTGCCACTTTCCGGTTAGACTTTGTATTGTGTGTACATATCCATTCCACCGAAAACTGTGATCAGCTTAAAGTAGAGACGTCTAGCTACAAGATGAGCTATCTCTCATACAAAGCTTCGAATTCTACTACGAGATATACTTCGTTGTTCTACCGGAAAACTCGCTTCCTGAGAAAACTATTAACTGACCGAAAAGTGATTACTGAGATATCTTTGATCGAGACATTCGTTTGTTGAGAGAGTACCAATGAACATGTTTAAGTAACGAACTATAACTGTTAATGGTTAACAAAATTTCTACCGTAACACGAAAAACTCAGATTCATCACATGCAAACAGTGCGCGCAAACTTCCACATGAACATGTGTTTTCTATTAGAGAAGATGTGTACAAATTAGCTTGGCCTCTTCTTGCTCAAGCTGTAGAAAATCTTCTACACTGAGTAGTTTCTTATTACCATCTCTCTCAGATGAATACCTGACATTCCAGGTTTCTGTTATTCATCTGTACATACGCGATCTATGGCGTCCTATGAGAACTTCTCACTCACTCTCTCTTCAGTCATATATACACAATCTATGGCATCTTCTCACTTCCTCATATTCTCTCTGTCTCATCTCTCATCAGCATCAGCATCATCGGCATCATCCTCTCGAGTCTTTTCATCCTTGGTATATATATATATATATATACACTTTTCTCTTCTGCGCTCTTCCACGCTCTTATTCTTTAATTCACGTTATGCGAGCATTATGCGCACACCGCGGTTTATTGCTCTGTTACTCGTACAATTCTTGATTCTGGTTAACGGACTGATTTCGCACGCTGTACAACTGAGGCTTTTGATTTTCTGAAGATTCCACCCTTTTTTTTCTTTTCTTTTCTTTTTCTTTTATGTTTGTTTGTATGTCGAATTCGTGAGTGATTCCTCAACAAGTATTGATTATGAGGAGACTTTCTCTCCTATTGCAAAAATGCCTACAATTAGGGTTCTCATTAGTCTTGCTGCATCTAGAAATTGGAATCTCTATCAACTTGATGTAAAGAATGCTTTCTTGAATGGATGGATTTCTGAGGAAGTGTATATGGCACAACCTCCTGGATATGAGGATGCACATCATCCTAACTATGTATGCAAACTAAAGAAAGCTTTGTATGGATTGAAGCAAGCTCCAAGAGCTTGGAATTTCAGATTGGTGACTTATTTGCAGGACCAAGGATTCAAAGCTAGCAAGGTGGATACATCTTTGTTCATAAAGAGGAATGGATCTGAAGTGATCTATTTATGTGTGTATGTTGATAATATTATTATCACAGGCAGTGATCTTGAAGGAATCAAACAGGTAAAGAGTCAAATGAAGGAGGAGTTCAAAATACGTGACCTCGGACCACTCACTTATTTTCTTGGATTAGAGTTGATCTACTCAGATTCAGGCATATACATCACACAAAGGAAGTATGTGCATGACATGCTCGTCAAGTTCAAGATGGAAAATACCAAGTGTGCAGGTACACCTATGGAGCAAAATCATAAGCTTAGTGCTTATGAAGGAGAGCCAATTGAAGACATCACAAGCTATCAAAGCTTGGTTGGAAGTTTGAACTATGCAACACTCACAAGGGTGAATATATGCTATAGTGTTAGCATATTGAGTCAGTTTATGCATAAGCCGAGAAGACCACATATGGAAGCGGCCAAGAGAGTCCTCAAGTACCTAAAGGGGACCATGAATGAAGGTTTGTTTTATTCATTTACTTCAGATATGGAGCTAAAGGTCTACTCAGATGCAGATTGGGCCGGATCTAGAGATGATAGAAGAAGCACATCCGGGTATATATCATTTGCAGGTTCAAAAATCATTTCTTGGTCATCGAAGAAGCAAACAACCGTGGCATTATCTTCTACCGAAGCCGAATATAGAGGTTTGGCTAATGCAACTCAAGAAATCATGTGGTTAAAGTCTTTGTACACAGATCTTGGACTTCATTCTTCAACACCTCACATTTTTGGTGACAACACAAGCTCACTACATCTAGCAGCTAATCCGGTATACCATGCTAGAACCAAGCATATTGAAGTCCACTACCATTATGTAAGGGAGAAGCTAATGAGCAAGGATATTCAACTATCCTATGTCTCTACAGATAGCAATGTGCAGACATGTTGACTAAAGCTCTCGATGGTGCAAAGCTAAGTAGATTCAAGTTGATGATTGGCTTGCAGGAAATCAAGGACAATTGAAGACTTATTTGGAGGCCAAGCATGTTAGGCTTGATGGGGAGCTGTTGGTGCATTTTGCCCAAGCCTACATGCTTGATATGCTTGATATTATCCTCATTTGTAAGTCACATGTGTAGTCATGTGAACACCTCTTGTAAAAGAGTTCATTTTATCTCTTGTAAATGGAAAAAGAAAAAAGGAAAAGGATGGCTTACCTCATCCATGATGTAAAAGCAAACTCATGGCTCTAACTACCTAAAACCACAAATTTTTGAGCTGAGGGAATATCTCCTAACTTTGGGGATCACTTTTAGGTGGAGCCATTCGAATTCGAATTCAAAACTCCCTCCAAGAATAGCTATAAAAAGAGCAAGAAGGAAGAGGCAATTAACAAGCCTTGTACGTGACAACTTCATGTCATTTTGTAGAGATTGAAGAGCTTACTCCATAGCTCTATCATTCTACTCCCATTGTGCAGAGATTCATTGCCAATGTGGTTGTAATCATATGTGAATCTATACATTTATCATTATCTACTTCTCTGTTTTGTTCTTTGTTATACTCACTTAGAGCAGTAACTTTAGAAGGTCATATCTCGAGTTCTACGGAACCTTTTTCCATGTTTTAACACGTTGGATAGCTATTACTGTCTACTTTTTGCATATACATTTTCATGGTCATTGGATTTTCAGTTTTGGAGATATCTGCATTTTACTGCTCACTAGTCTATCTCTGCAGAGCCACGAGAATGGTGGGCATGTTCCAGAAATTGATGAATCTTGTTCTCAGTGCTCAGTCCATCATTTGAAGTGTTTTAACTTGGATTGGGAAGCTTGCTAAGTCTATTTGCTATGCCCAAAAGGAATTTATCTAATTCCTACCAGGTTGAGAGCATTATTCATTTTTTCTAGCAGGTGTATGTCCAAAAATAGCAAGTTTTGGGAGCTAGTCATTTCGCAACTAGTCTGCCTTGACTTAAACTTTTGGGATACATGTTCCAAAGTACTTGGCTGATATTTTGGTGGATTTAGAAAGAAAAAAGGGTCTACTAATCAACTCTGAAGTCTCAAATGGCTGGTGTGAAGCTGGTTGTAGCAGCACCTACTCATCTTTGGATTGCATCCACCATCTCTCTTCACACTGCCCCCAGGCCCCCACCAGGGGGCCCGCTGGCCCCCTAGGACCCCCCAGCCAAGGGGCCCACTGGCCCCCTTGGAACCTCGAGCCAAGGCTGCTCATCGCTGCCCCGGACCCCACAATTGCGGACCCTGGTAACTCCCTTTCCTTACAATACCTTACATGGTCCAATATGACCTTCATCCAACATACAAGTTGGGATTCCCATCAATTGGGTAATGCACGCTTAATGGGGGCCTTACAAAATGTGCATACAATCATGAGGGGTAGACATTGATCATATACTAATAACCCCCCTCAATGTTTACCGATGATAAATCAAGTAGGTCTCGGTGCTATGCCCATCTGTTGAAGATGCCTGTTGAGATGTTCTCTTCCAAGTGCTTTAGTGAATATGTCAGCACAATTTGCCTCTATTGGGCAATATTCTAGCTCCACAATTTGATCTTCAATTATCTCACAAATGTAATGGTACTGTACCTCTACGTGATTGGTGTGAGAATGAAATACTGGGTTCTTTGCAATAGCCATACAACTTTGATTATCACACTTGAGTATAGTCGCCATATTTGATGGAAAGCCTAGATCTGCAAGAATTCTTCTTAACTAGAGTGCCTCACAAGAAGCAAAACAAGCTGCTTTGTACTCCACTTCAGTGGAGGAGAGTGTGAGAGTTGGTTGCTTCCTACTTACCCAAGAAAATATTCCTAAACCAAGTGAGAAACAATATCCAGAAACTGATTTTCTAGAATCACAATCTCCAGCCCAATCTGAATCACAATATCCTTGAAGTGTATCACCTGTGGTATAAAAAATACCAATATCCAGGGTTCCTGCAACGTACCTTAGAATTCGCATTCCAGCATTCTAGTGACTCTCCTTAGGTTTGTTGGAAAACCTGCTTAACACTCCAACAACATAGCAAATGCCTGGTCTAGTGTTGCACAGAAAAATCAAACTTCCAACGAGCTTCCTATACTTCTTAGCATCTACATCAGGCATGTTATCATCCATAGATAGCTTATGATTTACCTCTATAGGTGTGCTAGCTGGTTTGCAATCCATCATTCTAAATACCTTGATAATTTCTTTGGCATATTTTTGTTGTGGGATGAAAATGCCGTCCTTCGTTTCTCATACTTAAATTCCCAGACAAAAATGGAGTAGCCCTAAGTCTGTCATTTCAAACTCAGTTCCCAAGTTGAGCCGAGTTTGATTGATGAGTTCCTGATGATATCCTGTAATGATAAAATCATCTTTATATACAATGACAACAAGTAGCTTGCTATCCCTTTTCGTTACATATATTTTAGCATCAGACGTACTTCTTTCAAAACCCATATTTTTGAAAAAATTATCTATCCGTTCGTACCAAGCCCGTGGAGCTTGCTTAAGTCCATACAAAGTTTTCTTCAACCTGCAAACTTTATTTTTTGAATTGGGCACCTCAAAACCTGGTGGTTGAGATACATATACCTCCTCCTTGAGGGGACCATTCAAAAATGAAGATTTGACATCCATTTGGAAAATAGGCCAATCCTTTTGTGTAGCTACTACAAGTACCATCCGAATAGTTGTCATGCGTGCTGTTGGTGCAAAAGTTTCTTGAACATCAAATCCTTCGATCAGTGAAAAACCCTGTGCAACTAATCTTGCCTTATACTTTTCTAATGTTCCATTTGCTTTATACTTAGCTTTCCAAATCCATTTAGTACCTATTACCTTCTTCTTTGGTGGCAAGTCGACTAGATCCCATGTATCATTTTTGAGTATACTATCATACTCAGATTGCATTGCCGCTCTCCAACTTGGATCATCAAGGGCTTCTTCAATGGTGGTAGGTTCCTTTATCAAGCCCATGATATCTACCATTAGAGCCATGTTAACAATGTGTTCTGAGGCGTTCTTTGCTCCTCTATTCTCTTTGATCTTTGTAATCCATCCGAGGATGATTCTGGTACATCTACATGTGGATTGTGATCATCAAAGAGCTGTTGTGCCCACTTTGGTAGTGGCTTATGCTGTGCAGCTACAACTGGTTGGCTTTTTATTGAGGAAATGTCTCCATCAGATCTTTCCTCCTCCTCAACTTTAACTTGTCTTTTGATAGGCAAAAGGTGAGATATTTCTCCGTTTGATGAGATAGTAGATTTACCTTTATCTTCTACTAAGTGTGGTCGTTCATCAAACACCACATCTCGATTGACAAAAATCTTCCTTGCCTCAAGATCCCACAACCTGTATGCTTTAGACTCTTCACTATATCCTAGGAAGACACACTTTTTTCTTTTTGAATCCAACTTTGATCTTGTTGAATCAGGAATATGTGCATAACAGAAACAACCAAAAATTCTAAAATGAAAAGCCGAAGGTTTTTTACTAGAATATGCTTCTTGAGGATTCATCCCCTTTAGTGCTTTTGTATAGCTTTGATTGAGAATGTAGACTGCTTTATTGACTGCTTCTGCCTAGAATGAATAAGGCATGTCTTGAGCCTTTAACATACAACAAGCCATTTCAACTATTGTCCTATTCGTGCACTCAACAATGCCATTTTGTTGAGGTGTATGAGCTGTGGTAAGTTTCCTTTTCACACCATGCTCCTTACAATAATTATTGAATTCTGTTGACGAGAATTCACCTCCTCTATCTGTTCTAAATTTCTTCAATTTCCTTCCTGATTCATTTTCCACATACTTATGCCACGTTTTAAAATTTTCAAAATCATCAGCCTTCTCTCGAATGAAATAAACCCACATTCTAGAAGCCACCAATTACGAAGAATCGAGGAGGTTTTTAGGGACATGATTATAGAAAAACAAGGTGCACGTACAATGCAAGCAACTTTGGGAGAGAAAGGGAAATTCACTAGAATGAACATAATTGAGTACCTAGATGCATTTGAAGAACAAGCATAGATCCAAGGGTTATCCGAAGATGTACTAGTCTAGCACTTCAAAAGGGTAGTCTATGGGTTAACTCTATATGCCATCCATGTTCATTGAACTAAAAAATGGGATGACTTTAGTCAGCATAGCCGAGAAGGATTTCTAAGATGGGTAAATTCCTCAAAGTCTAGTGTGTCTCTAACTCATCTATACGGAGTGTTTATGAGAGGATTTGCTAAGCTACTTGAAGCTGAAAAAAACACACTAATTGTTGATATATTTAGGTAGTGATGTGTGTGAGCACTCTAGGACCTCCAAGGCACCTTTTTCCCTCTTTAGGAGGTTTTTTGCCCCTGGCTTGTACATACGCCTACAACCCTAACGAGTTACTTATCTTTGTACATTCAAGTGGTAATACATTCAGTATTGTGTGTTGTGCTCTAAACTTCTTCTTCTTCCTTGTGCTATTCGCGTGCTTCTACAGATGTCTAACTCCAAAATTGGTATTAGAGCAGGTCACCGTTTCATCTAGGGTGTCATCAACACCTTTTTGGTTGTAGTCTCACAATCACACAAATTTTGCTGAGCATAATTAGGGTGTTTCAAAATCGCGATCTGAGCTCATTTTGGCCTTCAAATGCACTATCGCAGTGCTTGTGTAGGCTTTTGCATCTTTTGTTGCCAAAGGTATATACAAGTTTCGGTTTGCCAGTATAAGCACCTCCAACTCTGCTACAAGTTTAGCAAAATTTGTCTCACTAGTTCTGTTCAACTTTTTGAGATATAGTCAATTTTTTGCATCAAGGTATTTTAGTCACCGACCATGGCTCAAAGCATTGATGTATTCCGCATGTTAGCTGTTGAGGATAAGTTGGATGGTACCAACTACCCCTTATGGGCTTATATGATGCAACATGTATTGGTTGCAAAAGGACTATGGAACATTGTGTAGGGTGTTGAAAAACGTCCTATCACACCTGCAACTATTAAAACTACAGGTACTGAAGTTGATGCAGACGGTGTCAAAGATGGTGATATTTTGCAGATTCTTGGTCGTGTTGCGGTTTCTGCTGCACCTACTATAGAGAGAATTTGTTGGGATGACAGAGATGCCCAAGCACATGTATTGATAGCTTTGTCTATCAAACATGCCATTATTCCTCACATTCGCTCTTGTAGAATAGCTAAGGATGCTTGGGATACACTTACCACATTGTACAAGGCTAGGAATGAGGCTCATGTTGCTAACCTCTGAAAATAGTTGGAGAGTGAGTACATGAATGGATGTGATTCTATGGAGAGTCTTCTAACAAAGATCAAGGATTTGAAGGAACAATTGATTTTTGCTGATGAAGTTCTTCCTCAGAGTTCACTTGTGTAGACTGTTCTGAATGGTCTTCCTGATTCATATCAAAGTTTTGCTTCTACTCTTTGGTTGATGATGAAAGGCAATCCAAATGCCTTCTCATTTGAGGAGTTTTTTTTTGTTTTGTTGCAAGAAGATCAGTCTAGGCAGAATAGGTATATTATGCATGTTGTAGATCAAGCTTTCCTGGCTAGTCAGAAGGGCAAAGGTAAATGGATCTCATCTACTGGTAAGCAGAAATCTATAAGTGCAACACATTCAAAGAAGGAAGACAAAGATGAGAAGAAATCAGAAAAGTAGAAATTACTTTGTAAATACTGTAAAGCAAATGATCATGTCATTAAGAGTTGTCCAAAACTAGCTGCTAAAGAGGCAAAGAAGAAAGAGGCCGGAATGGTTGTTGTAGAGGCCTCTACACCAAGAAGAGAGTCTGCTAATCTTGTCGAGGAAGAAGAATGGGCGTTTACTATTGTTTGAAGTTTTGACCCATCTTCTCATGAGCAGTGCATGTCTGTAGTAGACTCAGATGTTTGGTACTTTGATAGTGGGGTGATGAAACATATTAGCTCGCAGCACAGTTTCTTCTCTTCACTCGAGCTTGCCCCTATAGGGAATACTATCACATGTGCCAACAACTCCTCTTATCCTATCATGGGACTTGGTAAGATCATTCTGATTTCACTTTGTTAGATGCTGTATTTGTACCAAGGATCAAGAAAAATCTATAATTAGTTTTTGCATTAGCCAAGATTGGCTTGGTTGTGAAATTTTTTGCTTTCATGTACTAGGAGACATTTGTTAGATCCAGAGACATGTATGATACTTTGCTGCCTCTTTTTATAGGTGGACAGTCTAGTGCTAGTCCTAATGAGGCAACTTCTCAACCTTTGCAGGTTTCCAAAAGTTTGGAAGCACATAAACACTTCATGTACTAAGGAGATATCTGTTAGCTCCAAAAGACATGTATGATACTTTGCTGCCTCTTTTTACAGGTGGATAATCTAGTGCTAATACTAATGAGGAAACTTCTCAGCCTTTGCAGGTTTCATGTGATGATGCAGATCATCCCATTTCGGATGCAGATTTACATGATGCACTTGTTGATGAGAGAGCTGATATTGAGGAGGCAAAAACTATGCCAAAATGGCTAGTGCAAACTTTGCATGATGGCAAATTAGATGCAACTCTATCATATCATACATGATCAAGCTCTCATAGTGCCTCTTTTGCATCAGATTGCTATGCTATGACTGCGGCTAGTCTCTGTGATGAGAAAGAGCTTGTTTCGTTTGATGAAGCACAAAATTTAGAAAATTGGATGGTTGCTATGCAATCTGAATATGATGCTATAAGAAGAATGGTACTTGGTCTTTATGTGACTTGCCCTTTAGCAAGAAGGCCATTGGCACTAAGTGGGTATACAAGATAAAGTGTAAGCCTGATGGAATAGTTGACAGGTATAAGGCTAGGCTTGTTTCAAAGGGTTATGCATAGGAAAGAGGCATTGATTTCAATGAGACCTTTGTACCTACTTGCCGAATGACTACTATTCATAGCATCCGTGCACTTGCAACTCATCATGGTTGGAGTTCACATAAGTTGGACATTAAAACAACATTTCTGAATGGTGACTTGCATGAAGAAGTGTATTTTTTTCAGCCCCAATGCTTTGTGCATAAAGGGCATGAAAACCAGGTGTGCGAGTTAAAGAAGGCATTATATGGTTTAAAGCAAGCACCACATGATGGTATGAAAAGATACATGCCTATGTGATTGCACATGGTTTTGAGAAGAGTCAAATTGAGAGTACCTTATATGTTAAGCGTGCTAATGATGTGCTTCTGATCATTGTTGTGTATGTTGATGACATGTTGCTTACTTGTCCTCATGACCAACATATTGCTGATTTTAAGGCTGATTTGCATGCCTCATTTGAGATGCCTGATTCGGGGCATTTGCATCATTATTTGGTCATGCACTTTATGCATGTTGATGGTGGAATGGCATTGTGTCAAATGAAATATATTGACACATTATTGTAGTGTTTCGGCCTTGAAAATTGTAAGCCTATTCCCACTCCTATGGAGATAGGTTTACAATTGAGTCTTCATGATGCTCGAGATGCATTTTGATGGATAGTTTAAATCTCCAAAAGAACAAGTTATCCTTGATGTTAGAGCACCTCTATATCAAGAACAACTCAAAATCTCAACTAATAGACTAATGCCAAATTATCAATCTTTGCACTAACAATGAAGAAACTAATTATTCAAAAAAGTATGCTACACTTAATTCACTTATTGACTGACCAAATATGTAAAGTTTTCAATGAAACTTTATTCACTTATTGGCTGACCAAATATGTAAAGTTTACACACCTTCTTGAAGTTAAATCTCTCCAAACAATCTAGTAGATCTTGAGATTTACGTCAAACAATGTACCTATGTCTGAAACTATTCTTCTATGTTGTCGACTTTGATACTTGCAACTTCTAATGCATGGTTCTCCCAATTTAGGACCCATTTATTCAATTTCTTTTAGCCACAAGTAGCTTACCTTCCAACTTAAAGAATGAGTGCTTACTTGCTCAAAACGTTACACTATGGAGGGAGATATGATAAAAAACTTGACCACTAGGATTGCACCTGTTTCTATCTTCACCTTTCACATTTACACATGTAAATGTTCCTACTCACAATTCTCTCAGCTTGATTACAATTAAACTCTCAAAAAATGTATAGAGGTCACTCAATTATAGAATTAGACTTGTACAAAAGTATTCCTCAAGAGGATAAGCACAAAAGGAGCACTGAGCAAAAGATCGAGGTGCAACTTTCTTCTATATAGAAAAACATTACATCTGATTGATGATACATATTCTTCTCTCTTCTAAAGTGTCTAATGACATCTAAAACTTATCACTCATCATTCCCTTTTCTCATCTCCTGACTTTATACTTGTATATACAAGCATATATGTGCAAACTCCTAACCATTACAAAGGTACAAGTGAACTAATTACAAGTTTAATGTACATGTATATACAAGTCTTCATCTTTTGATCATGTACTCATCTTCAAGCCTCATATGTTGATCTTTGCTTTATTCTTTGACTTCAATTCTTCTCCAAATCACGAATTCTTGATTGTCTTGCATCAAGAGCTCCCCTCAATCATCAATTGTGATTTTCTCCATCTTCTTTATACATGTCATGTGTTTGAATCTCTGTAGCTTTGGTCCATCCAAGATTTTGGTTAACATGTCTACAATCAGATCTTTTGTAGAAGTATGTATAACTTCAATTTCTTTATCAATCACCTTGTCTCTCAATAAATGATATTGGATCTCAATATGTTTAGTCCTGGCATGAAACACAAGGTTAGCAGCTAGATAGAATGGACTCATATTATCTCCATGAATAGTGGGTGTACTCTAAATGATGTCAAAACTCTTCATGAGAGTCTTCAACCATATAACCTCCTTTGCAGCTTCAAACATACCTTTATACTCTACTTCTATGGATGAAAAAGCAACTATATGTTGCTTGTTAGAACACCAAGAGATTAACTTATTCCCCAGATAACATAGATAACCATATGTTGATCTCCTATCATCAGGATTACCTGCCCAATCTATATCACTATATATCTTGATGTTTGTATCTGATGTCAAACCATAATACAAACCTTCTTTGAGTGTACCCTTAATGTAACTTAACACCCTTTGTGTTGCAACCCAATGTTCTTTCCTAGGACAATGCATGAATCGAGACAACTCTGCAACTGTATATGATAAATCAGGCCTAGTTAATGTAGCATAGATTAGAATACCAATTAGACTTTGATATAACTTCATGTCCTTGAATTCTTCTCCTCCATATCTGCTCAATTTGTGATTGGCCTCCATCGAGGTAGGTGCTACCCTGCAATCTTCCATTTTAAACTTGATTAGCAAGTTCTTCAAATACCTTTCTTGAGTTCCATATACTCCATGTTGAGTATATGAGACCTCCATGCCCAAGAAATATGACAAGTCTCCCAAGTGACTAATCTTGAACTCTTTCTCCATTAGCTTCTTAACACTTTCTATGACCTTCTCATCTGTACCTGTAAGAATTATGTCATCACATATATGCACATGTAAATGAATCCGTCATCACTTGCTTTAACAAGCAAGCTATTATCTGCTTTAGACACTTCGAAACCAAGTTCCTTCAAGAACTTCACAAGTCTATAATTCCATGCCCTTGGGGCCTACTTCAAACCATACAAAGCTCTCTTGAGCTTACATAAATACTCTGGATACCTTTTATCTTTGAAACTTTCTTGTTGCTCCATGAAAACCTCATCTGAAATGTAACCATTTAGAAAAGCATTCTTCACATCTAATTGTCATAACTTCCAACCTTCACATATAGCAATAGCTATGAGGGTTCTTATAGTTTCCATCTTTGTTACAAGACTATAAGTTTCATCATAATCTATACCATATTTCTGAGCATACCCTTTCACAACAAGTCTAGCTTTATATCGAGACACACTTCCATTTGCATACCTCTTTGTCTTGTAGACCCATTTGCATCCAATGATCTTTTGACTATTTGGTTTAGGAACCCAATCCCATGTCTCATTCTCCATCAATGTGTTGGAATTTGGGGCCCAAGGATCGTTCCAAACTAAGACCTTTTGAGCATACACCCTTAATTAATTAAGATGATAAGTGAGATAGAGAAAGAAAGAGATCTTGAGACAAGGATAGGGAACGTAAGCTGGATGCTTACTCACTAAAAAATAGATGTCCAAATTACAACATGGGAGTACTACGCAACCATATAAAGTGGTGCACTCACTAATGGAAGAATATCCAAGAAGATGATGATACAAAATTTAGATTATGTTGAAATAATCTAAGTGTGTGAAGTGAATGAGCAACGAAGCTAACCTTATTCTCACAAAATAGTGTAACAAAGTTGTAAATCAACCAACCCTAATTTTGAGATTTGGGTAGAGAAACCCTAAAAACAAAATATAAGGTTAACTCACAAGATAGTTACCACCACCTTGTAGAAGACTTCTTGCTCCAAGAGAGTAGCCTCTCCTTCACCAAATCTTCACCTCCAAAGTTTTAGAACACCAAGAGTTGGCTTGTGATCTTTGAGTGATCACCTCCTCCAAGAGTGTGAGACCCCTCCTTGATCTCCTTGAGAGGATTGCTTGATGAGTGATGTCTCAACAATGAGACTATGCTTCTTTATATAGGTTGTGAAATCCAAAAGCGAATACAAAACAGAAGCTCAATAAAACAATAAGCTACTATGAAGGAAGATGTTGCTGTGACCAAAACAAAAAAAATAATGACGATGCTTTTCCATAAGCAAAAGTGAGAAACATTAAAAAAATAATTTTCTTTTTGCTACGGCACGAGACGGGATTTGAACCTAGGTTGCCTAATTGAGAGCATGTTCTTCTAACCACAATGCCCATGGCTTTTTGCTTTACATAAGCCACAACATATGCTATTACACATGATTTTTGGACCATGGAACATGTACAATAGGACATTGTATCCAAAAATCCCTCCTTCAATGTCATATTGGTACAAGCTTCAGTAACCTGGAAATCTTTTCATGACTATCTCTAGTCAATGCTTTGGTAAATATATCTGCAACATTCTCACTTGAAGGAACATAAACTAGTTCAATGTGCTTCTTAGCTATCTGCTCTTGAATATATTGGTAGTGTACCTCTATATGCTTTGTACTTGCATGATGCACTAGATTCTTTGCTATAACTATAACACTCTGGCTATCTAAAAATATCTGAATGGGTTCATGTACTCTCACATAAGATAACTGAAAATCTTCTGCAACCAAACTGACTCTAGAGTAGTTGTAAATGTTGCATGATATTCAGCTTCACATGATAAAGTGGCAATAGTGGGTTGTCTCTTTGAAAGCCATGAGATAAGAAAATCTCCAAGATAAAAGCAAAATCCACTAGTACTCCTTCTTGTGTCTGTCACTCTAGCACAATGGTGAGTACCAACGTGAGAAGATTCACCTCATAATTGTCAATCCGTGGAGACGTGAGGACTAGTATGAAGACTATGAGCAAGTGAAGGCACAAGTGTGTGAGTGAGAAGCACACAAGCATGCACACACATACACACACACGCGCACACAAGGCAAGAACAAGGAGAGGAACAATGGAGTTCTTTGCATTAGTCAAAAAGTCTCTTACATAAGCTCAATTCACAAACAATCTAACCTCAAAAATGAGCTCTCTAGCTCTTTTTATAGTTTTCTAACTAGCTTTGGTCTTGTCCAGACCTAGTGTCCGGCCTAGTTAAAAATTAGGTTCTAGAGCCTATTTGAGGGCTCAAACAGAGTCTAAAAATTATGAAAATTGATATGTACCTAGTTCTAATACTCAAGCTCGAGGACTCCTCGGCTTGCACAAAATGGAGTCTATTCTACCAAAAACGGAATTTACAATGTTTGTGTAGTGATTAAAATCACTTGAGTTGTAAATGGTCCATGGAAAAAATGATTGGGCCTTGTTGCCGTATTGTGCATGACTCCTCCGTTGCGCTAGTATGCTCTTCATCTGACTTGTATGCCATCACGCCCCCCTTCCTAGCGTCTGTCGCCCCTGACAGACCTCTGTTCTATCGGGTGGTCGATATAGTATTGGATGACATTGGTGGCAAGTTCGTGTTCTCCTATCCTTAAGCCTCTTGCTAGATCAGCTTCCAATGCATCCCAATTTATTGCGCCAGGGACCTCTGGTTGCGGGGTGGTGTAGTACTCAGAGTACATTGCTTGTTCACAAGCAAAGAGATGGAGCAGGTGTGTTGGCTTCGGTGCGAAGATCTTCGAGTGATACTCCCAGAAACCTGATCTGAACATTTCTTCGAAGGTCTGTTTGTAACATGCAGGGAGGTATTTGATGCATGCATGCCAGGCGTAAGCCACACGAATACTGGGGGTGGTGCTCATGTCATACACCAAATCATAATTTCCATTGGTAAACCCCGGGAGACGTACCTGTGGTGCGGCTGCATTTCTAAAAGTTTTCAGGACTACCTGCATCATATCTAAAATTTTAAGCATCATTTGAGCTGCTACATCTGGCATGGGCTTCAATCGCGGCATCCAATGGCGAATTGTTCCCATCATGTATGCTACCGACGGTGGTCCCTGTGGTGGCGCAATGTATGGGTAGTTTAGCCATTCCTTGCATTGCGCGTTGTTCTGCACTTTGATATTGAATGCCTTCCAAGACCTGCGGCGTGGAACTGGACCGTAGCATGGATTGTATAGGAGATGTAAAGGCGCGTTGTTCCATGTGCGTAGCATTTCTGGATATGTCTCTAGAAGTTTCTGCCGCCAGGTGGGTTGACGAATTTTGCCTTTTTGCGCCTCTGGAGGAAGGTCTTCGGGTTGAAATTGGGTAGCAAAGGTAGGAATCTGACCCGTGACTCTCTGTATTTCTGCATTATAATCAGCCAAGATAATATAATAAGGCCTGTATTGGAGTTCAGATGAGAGGATAAGGCGTCTCGATGACAGGTTCTTGAAGTAAGCAGATTGTAGCACAGTTTCCTCTATGACCCTCATGGCCTGATTTTGCACTACTGTGCGCTCTTCGTGAGAACTCCCGATTTCCTCCACTTGACGTAGCCATGGAGGCCGTGGTGCCTCGAATGTGTCCTGAGCTTCTTCCGTTTGTTGGCCTCCTGGGAAGGGTTGTGGGTCGTATTCTTCTTCAAATGTCTGTTCCACAGGAATTTGTACTACTTCTTCGTCGGTGGGAGCCTCTGGAGGGGAAGGTGGTCTCTCATATTGTAGTAGACATGCTTGCAATTCGGTGACCTGTTTCTGGAGATCTTTTAAGGCCTCTGAGTCTGTGAGAAGTGAAGCCGCAGAGGAGGTGGTTTGAGAGGCTGCTGTTGTTTCTTTTTGGTGTTTCTGCTTCAGTCGACCCAGTTCCTCTGATAGCAGGTCATGTGCTTCAAGCAGCATGGCATAGTCTTCCAATATGATCTTGATATTGTCGGGGGTCACTGCTTGAAACTTTGATGGGCTGATGGGTGCCCCAGGTGTGCTTTCGATAGCTGCTTCTAGGTTCTCCTGATTTTGTAATTGCAGGCGTCGATTCTCTTCATGAGCGGCAGCAAGATGTCGCTTGAGTAGGGCCATATTTCGCTGAAGCTTTGAATTGCGTTCCAGTTGTGTCCGTAGATGACCTTCTACCACTTGTATTGCTTCCTGATCTGTGTTCTGTAACTGTACCTCCAATATGCTATGAGCCTCTTGGAGAGTTTGGAATTGTGTGTGGAGGCGAGCATTTTCCTCCACTAGTGCAGCAAGTCTGTGTTGTAGTGTCTCCGAGTGCTCTTGCAGGTGTTCATTCTGTTGCTGGAGCTGATTGTAATCTGTCCTTAAGTTTGATATACAAGCTAGCATGGTGTCCAATGCATTTCCTATAGATGAGGGGGTGGTGTTTACAATGGAAGATGCATGGGAAGGGAATTGGGGAAGGGGAAGAGTGAATGATGTGTCTATTGAAGACGAGTGTGTGGGTGAAATTGGTGGAGGGGGAATGGGAGGAGGTGGAAGCGTGGGGGGAGGGGGAGGTGCCGTGGGTGGTGAAATGTCCATACTTTCAGGAGTGGGTGCGAGTGTGGGGTCTACCATATACATTGGAATGGTAGGTGGTGTGTGTGTGAAAGTGGTGAATAGATGAGAAGTGGGGTGGGGAGCTGAAAATAAAGGGAATGGTTGAGACGTGGGTTGAAAAGTTCTAGCAAGGAAGTTATGGAGGGATTGGAGAAGTGGAGAGATGGAGGTCGGGGGTTGAGGTTGTAGAGAGTGAGGAGGGCATGAAGGGTTGCGTGGTAGCAGGGAAACCCATGAATATGGATCTAGGGTCAGGATGACCTATGGCTGAGGGCATGGGGGATGGTTGTCCTAGGGCAGGCTCTATGAGCGATTCGGTGGATTGTGTAGTGATGGGGGTTGCTTCATAGATTGGGTTATCAGAGGTGGAGAATAGGGTTGAACTAGAGATGGGAGTACGGAAGATGAAGGTTGGTTCGGTGGGTTGAGTGGTCGAGGTGATTTCCACGGTTTCTGCTCTAGGAGGCGATGGTGGGGGTGTGGGTGGTAGTGGCTCGGTGGATTCCTCATGGGTGACTGGGTGCTCTTGGCTAGCAGTTTCTGTTGCTTGGGAGGTTGTCCTGATGGGTTCGGATGTAATATTTGGCCCTTTTGCCGTTGTAATGGGGATCTGGATATTCTTACCTGAGCGTGGTCGTGCTTGGAATCTTCGTGGATCATATTGAACTAGAGACCTCCTAATGGCGGTCCGCACTGCTTCTACTACCCCATATGTTTCTGCCATCAATAAGAGACCTTCACTATATTCTGAGTCAACTCCGGCTTCTTCCAACAGCTGAGTCATGAGTACTCTACTGCTCTGTTCGGTGAGCAGTTGTTGCGATCGCACTTGTTCCATAATTTGATACAGCCTTCGGAGTTCCGCTGTATAGGCTGGGGCTTCCGTGGTCTCCTCTTCATATGCTCCTTCTTCTTCTAGGTGTCCTTGTTGTTGACCTTGCTGGGCGTCACTCCAATGTACATGGCGGTCGTCTGTAGATTTTCTTCTTCTTTGTGAAGATGTGCCTTGTTCTTCTGCATCTGAATAATACTCTACATCAGAGAGTTGTGTACTTTGTAAGAATGCTTCGAAGTCCTGAGGATCCATTCCTTCAGCATCTCCAGTTGTAGCAAATTCAAATTCAGATGGAGCAGGAGGAGCTGAAGGGGTAGCTTGTGTCGTAGTTTCAGATCGAGACCTGGGTATCCTAATGGTAAAGGGAGGTACAGTGGTCTCCCTTCGTGGCGATACTTCAGGAGTAGTCAGAACTTCCCTTGTCTGGACACAAGGGATCGCACCCCTCATGCGCTTGGATTGATGTGTGGACGTCTTGAGCTTCTTAAACATTTGTAATTGTGCCCAAGTTAAGGCACGTTCAATGGGAACATCGTATGCTAGGCACCGGTAAATAATGCGTGTGATTGCACAGCAAGCGTTCACCACTAATTTCCTAGAAGACCTTTTATTTGCTTCATACAATTGATCTATAATCCATACCGGCAGCTTAATTGGTAACGCACCTGCCTCCGCTAAGTATAGAGCGAACCAGATTCTTTTGTGTGGTTGTGTGAAGCGGTCTTGGCCGGGGAAAGCAAAATGTTGCATGCACATACGGAGAGGGATGGACACGTTTGGTGTGAGTGCTGCCATGTCTTTAAGCTTCAATAGTTTCCTATCCTTCATGTTAGTAGGAACGAGAGCATCCTTCTCAGAAGGTACGTGTGTGCCGTGCATATTCAAAGCAGCGCTCACCAACCTCTTTAACTCATTGTTGCCCAGCAAGGAAGGAAGAACAAATGATCCTGGTTTTTCCTTTTCTTCATTAGCTTGTAATATGGAGACCAAATAATAGCATCGGAGGAGATCCGGTTTAGGTAGTGGTGCTTCAAAGTATTCTGCTAGCCCTGCACGTTGCCATATGGTCTGGAGATCCTCGGTGTTCTGTAGAGTCTCAAACTCCTTGGAGAAAAATTGGAATCGAACCCATGATCTGTCATACTTGCACTTAGACTCCCATATATACTTGGCCTCTCCTAATGGACCTGGCATGCCATTGAACCAATGAGAATTGGCATGGACTCTTTTTGTGATCCTTGTGGGTGGATCCGGTACCGGGATCTGCTGAAGGTGTTGCAGCTCCACAGGTCGTTCAGTTGGTGGCACATCCACAGGTAGACTATCCACATCGATTCCTGCAGTAAGTATTCCTACTTGTGAGCTCGGACCTGTCGCTTCTGCCATGTTACTTCTTGCCGTTAACATTGTAAAGGACAAGTTAGAACCGTTTTTGTCCCCATTACAACATTATCATGAGGTTCGGGAGAGATTAGTAGGTTAATAAGTGCTCGGTGCTTGTGTGTGTAGTTAGGAATTGGTTGGACCTAAGAACTAAGTGGAATGATGTAGTGTGAGAGTGACATAGTTAGTAGGTGGGCATGGATTTACAACTGGGGTCCGGGGGTTTATTACAAGTTTTAGGTTGCCAAATGCGGTGGATGGGCTTTGATCTTGATTTTCTGGAGACTCTGAAGAGTTTGATAGGGGTATCTGCTTGAAGATGAGGCTTTTTAGGGACCCATTTACAAGTGATTCTACTAGTGCTCATGGAAGAATATGTGTCCGTGCGTGATGCGTAAGACTGGGCCTCAGATGTTCGAGTGAGTGAAACATGTTGTACCGGTTGCGGCCTTGGTGTAGCTATTTGAGCCCGCAAGCAAGCCTTAGGCACCCAGATTTGTCGTGATTGTGGGCTGGCCTTCATTGACTTCTTGGGTACCCAAATAGACTTCACCTTCGCAGAAGAATTAATGAAGGACTTCTCATTAATGTCATGTTGTTGACTACTAATAAGAGGTTTTGGCCGTGGGGTCGGCCTGGTCTGAACAGGGTATTCGCCTTTTCGCCTCCATACTTGCTTCCATGGCTGAAACAATCTGCTTTGCTCCTTTTTTTGGCATTTAGTATCGGTAGTGTTCTGCTTCTTCTGTATTTGATCTGCTGTGGGTTGTTGCAACCTTCTGGTCTTTGGAAAAGAAGGGAGTTCCGTCCTCTCCCTGGCTCCGTTGTTGAGATTAGCCTCTTTCTGCATCATATAGTTTTGGACAAAAATAGCATTGTCAACTTCATGTGCGCCCCTGGAAGGACCAGGAGTTTGTGCCTTGCCTAGTTCCTTGAGTGCCTCATTTTCCAATTCAACTGTAATTCGGCTATGATCTACCCATACCTGAAGAAGTCCACTTCTTAGGTTGAGGTTGACTGCATGATCATAGATCCAGTCTTGACCCAAGACAAGAGGCTCAGTGAGGTCCTCATCTTGACACACTAGTACTTTGACTGTCATCACTTCGTCTTGAATGGAGATGGGAAGATCCACCTCGCCCATGCAAGGAGTTTCCACACCTCCCAATCCTATGAGATATGCTTCTATAGGATCGACAGTTAATTTCAATTCTTGACAGTAAGACAACTTGACAGCACTAGTGGATGCACCTGAGTCAATCAAAGCTCTTACAATCTTTGCACCCTTTCCTTGTCCTACTCCTAGGGTTAAAAAAGGCCGTCGGTCGATTATTCTATGGGAATGCCCACCTGAAGTCTCGCACATGGCCATAGGATAGCCTACAGATTCTTGAGTGTCAAGCATAGGCGGGTCTCTGCCTTGTCTCCTCAATTTCATTCGTCGGATGCGTTCTAAAGCTTCTGCCTGTGCTTCTCTTCTAATTTTTTTCTCTTCTTCTTTACGTTCCCTGGCAGTGTTGAGTCGATTTAGCATCTCTTCAGTAAGGGGTTCCTGATATAACTTGACTCTGCATCCACTTATGTAACTTGGTAGAATATCGCCCTCTAAAGTGGCTAGTTGAACTGCGCCACTTGTGGAGATTCTATTGATAATCATTGGCCCGTAACCTCTTTTCTCTGATTTCTGTGCATGCTGCTTCAATGTGTAGACTAGGACTAGGTTGCCTGCTTTCAAGCCTTTATCCTTCACATGTGTATCAAAATATGCCTTTTGCCTCTTCTTCGCTGCATAGATTCTTGCTGCAGCTCTCAATCGTGTTTTGCCTAGACGTTCAAGATCAAAGATTCGAGAGGAGAGTTCATGGCCTGTCCAGTCATGCTCTTGTGCTACCTTCAATGTAGGTATCAAAAAGTCCAGGGGTAGCACAGCATTTTGGCCAAATACCATCTGAAAGGGGGTGGCTTGGAGTACCGTTTTATAGGCAACCCGGTATGCCCAAACAGCATGGTGTAGCTGTTTGTCCCAATCAGAGCGTTTGTTGTTCACTAGTTTAGTCAGCACATTGCATAAGATCTTATTAGTGCTCTCAGCCTGGCCATTAGCTTGTGGGTGATAGGGGGCCGATTTCTTATGTATCACCAAGAATTCTTGGAGAAGGTTTTCTATGACTTCATTCAAGAAGTGTGTGCCTCTATCACTCACCAACTCTATTGGCAATCCGTACCTCGTGAATACATTTTCAAATAAGAACTTTGCTGTTGTTTGAGCATCATTTTTTGTAGTAGCTTTCGCTTCTACCCACTTGGTTAGATAGTCTATGGCCACGATGATATATTCAACATGTGAACCCTTAGCTGGGGGATTAATAGGACCAACAAAGTCTATTCCCCATTTAGAGAACGCACGTCCGCCCATCATAGGCTTCAGTGGCATCTCATCCTTGCGTATAGGGTACTGAGTTCTCTGACAAACATCACACCGTTTCACATAGGTATGTGCATCCATGTGAAGGGTTGGCCACCAAAAGCCTGCAAATAGTATTGCCTTGATTATCCGATCTGGTCCAAAGTGTCCCCCTGCTACACCTTGGTGAGCAGTATCCAAGATTTTGAGATATTCACTCTCATGGACACATAGTCTCAGGTAACCATCTTTACCACGCTTGTATAGATTATCACCAATGAGTGAGTAATCCTGGGCTTCTTGTTCTAAACTCCTTTGCCTAACCAGAGTCATGTCTGGAGGGAATGTTCTCGTCCTTAAGAAGGATACTAGAGGTTCACTCCAATCTGGCACTATGGACACTTGATAAAGAGTGGCATGTTCCACAGGTGGTTTAGTGCAGCAGATTGGGCATTCCTTGCACAACTTTTGGACATCAGCTTCCATAGTTGGCCAATGCACTCCAAGTCTCCTTAGTGTCTGTAGGGTTCGTTGTTTTGAGTAGTGTTGCTCTAATGCACCTACATGTGCTAATTGCAACCATTTAGCGTACTCATCCTCTTCCACACAACAAGCCAAGATCCCTTGATCTGTGTGCTTGTACATACTTCCTGCCATGATGTGATACTTTTGGGCTTTTACTACCTCTCTATCCTGTGTGTTTATTACTAGGTGGTTAGGTCCGTATGTCAACACAGGTACCAATGGCTTAGCCCATTGCGGCACCACCTCCAAATTAAACAAGTAAGCGTCAGGAAGGTCATCTGACACTCCTTGTGGGGCTTCTCCCGATGTGAGCCTAGAAAGGTGATCTGCTCTCAAATGAGTCTTCCCTTTCCTTACCACAACCTCAAAATCATATTCCATTAGCAAGAGAAACCATCTTACTAATCTTCCTGTATTGCATGGCTTGTTTACGAGGTATAGCAATGCCTGATGATCAGTAAAAAATTTAAACTTATTTGCAAGAAAATAGTGTCTAAATTTCTTAACTGCATATACCATGCCTAAGCCTTCTCTCTCAGTAGTGGTATAATTTCGTTCAGCTGCATTCAATTGTCTACTAGCATAGGCAATAGGAAGATCCATATTACCTTCACCAGTAGGTTGAGCAAGCACACATCCAATGGCATAATTGGATGCATCCACATGAACGTGGAAAGGCTTATTCCAATCCGGTGTGGTTAAGATTGGTGCTGAACATAATCGCCGTTTAAGCTCATTGAAGGAATTCTCACATTCCTCAGTCCACTCAAAGTTTGTCAGAAGTCCGTACACAGGCTTTGCAATGATGGCATACATGTGTATAAATCGTCGGTAATAACCACAATGCCCCATGAAAGCTTGTACTTCCTTGACATTCTTTGGCCTAGGTAATTCGGCTATAGCTCTTACTTTCTCTTCATCCGTAGATATACCATTCTTTGACACTATGTGTCCTAGAATTTTGCCTTGCCTGACCATAAAAACACATTTTTCTGGGTTTAGGCAGACTTGATATTCTCTACATTTGTCAAAGATTTGTCTGAGTTCAGGAATATGGGTTTGTCTAATGTTGGAATGAGCACAAAGATCATCAACATAGACTTCTAAGTTCTTCCTCAGGAACTCCTTAAATACATGGCACATCAGCCTTTGGAAGGTTGCGGGAGCATTGGTCAGCCCGAATGGCATTACCCTAAAAGCGAATATACCCCACTCTGTGGCAAAAGCCGTTTTATGCTGATCTTCTGGTGCAATGGCCACTTGATTGTAGCCAGAGAACCCATCTAGGAAGCTGTACACTTCCTTGCCTGTCACCCTTTCTAAAAGATGCTCGGTGATAGGAAGCGGGTAATTATCCCTGATCGTGGCTGCGTTAACCTTCTTCAAGTTAATGCATACTCGTAATTTGCCGTTCTTCTTGGGCACCACCACAATGGGGGATACCCATTCAGTGTGCTCAATTTCATAGATAAATCCAGCTTCAACCAAGCGGTCTATCTCTTCTTTGATCTTGGCAGCATAGTTGTCATTATATGTGTATGGCTTTTGTTTTGAGGGTCTGGCCTCTGTAGTCATGGGAATCGTATGTGAGCATATGTCCGGGTCCACTCCTTTCAAATCCTTGTAACTCCAAGCAAATACATCTCTGTATTCTCTTAGCAAGGCTATCAGCTCATGCTCTTCTTCCTCAGTGAGGTCATGTCCTATGTAGGTGCACCTCTCTTCTCCCTCTTCTATGGCTACCACTATTTTCTTGGTGGTTTCTTTGTTATCATAGGCCTCTCCCGATTGCGCCTCTCGTTTAGGCATTCTAATCATGACTCTCCTGTCATCTATCTCATACTTCTTAAAATTTTCCGGAACCTCAAACAAAGATTCTTCCTCTTCTGGTGTGACTTCTCTCTTCTTTCTTTTCTTTCCTTCTTCCTTATGGGTTACATGTGTGGCTAGCCTTACATCCTTTGTAAGCTCTCCGTGCTTCTGGGGTTGAAATTCTACTTCATAGAAGTATTCCTCATCTGATGCAAAAGGTGTGTCCATAATGATTGACTCTAGATCAGAGTCACTTGCATTCTCAAATGCATCAGGGCTAGGTTCACACTCTTCTAAAACTGCCTCTCCCATGATCGGCTCTATGGAGAAGACTGAAATGTCATAGCCATCCTCATCACAGTGAGGTGTCCATTGTTCTTCATTGATGGCTACATCCATGGTTGCTAGAATTTCTGCCCAGCCGTGAGGTTCGAATTCTTCGTCTGGAAAAACTACAGGTGCATAGGCTGGGTCTTGCATTGATCTATGGGTTTCTTTTGCTCCTATCTCCCTGGCTTTTTCTCTCTTCTCTTCTTCTACTGCTACCTTACACATCCATAAGTGAGTGTCTTCATGCATCCATGAGGATCCTGATCCTAGGGAATGCACCGATTCCGTATCATCTTTGGCTCTATGGATGGGGTTCCATTGGATAGGAGGGACATCTCTATGAGAGTAATCCTTGAGATTCACTTTGGTCGTAACACCTAAGTGTTGCAGGTACAAGGAATTGGTTCCCCAGTCCTGTACCACTTGCAATTGTCGCATAAATGGTCTTCCCAAAATCATCTCATAGGCATGGTTCTTGCTAAAATCACATATAGCAAATGTGTGCTCGAACTCAACACCACATGTGGTGAGAGTTATTCCTTCTAACAGCCCTAAGGGTCGCTCTATGTGACCATCGGCCATCTGCAATTTCATCCTCGTGGGCCTGAGTGCTGGCTTGCCCCAACGCTTCCATAAGGAAGTGGTAGCAATTGCAACTCCTGCGCCTGAGTCCAAAATTGCCTTGGTGGTGTACCCCTGGTAGGTAATGGGAAGATAGGTGTTCCCTTCTTCACCTTCACACATGTCTCCTATCTTATCCAAGGGTATTTCTGGCACTGTTCTCTGGGATCCTACCTGGGAACGAGGTTTTGCTATCTCGGGCACTTGATTGGCTACATGTTTCCACACTTCTGGTCTAACCTTAAGCAGCTCTTCCAAAGTGAGATTGCACTGCACTTTGGTGTTCTTCACTACCTCTGTGTTCCTCGGTATGACTGAATCTTCGTTTCTTACCATGACTGTAGGTGCTCTCATACAGGTGGACTTTGCTTCCCATGGGCCTGTGAAATGGGGTAGTTCTTGTAAAGAATTAGAATTGAAGTCTAATCTTTCTTGAGATTGGGCACTCTCCTGCTCTCCATAAATGGAAGGAAGGTCTTGTGGGAATTGATCGTGTGTGTCATCCACAAGTTCAATGGGAGGAGGAACTTCACTCTCTTTAGCCCATTTCTCTTCTTGAATCTCTCGCAAGAATTCTGGTGTGTATTGATTCATAGAAGAAGAGGTGTCTCGCTCCGTAGAGTTAGGCACGTAGGCCTCAGGCACATAGGCTTTCTGGGTAGGAAGACCTGCTCTTTCACTAGCCTTGTCATGGTGTTGAGGGGCGGGCTCCTTTTGTGATTGTGCAATTAGATTCTCTATTCTTTCTAGGGAGGGGGGGTTGTCTGGTTCAGTGGAATTGGGCACATAAGCTTTCGGTGGGGGATGGGTCATGTTTTTGCTTGCTTTATCTCTTTCTTGATTTTTTTCTTCATTGGCAGATCTTGTAATTATGCCCTCTAACTTCTCTAGAAGTCCATCCAAGTGTAATTGCGTCTTGGCTGAGCCCGAGTAATTGAAAAGGCGACTGGCTTCAAACATAGTCTGAGCCAATGCGACCATTTTCGCGCAAAGCTTGGTTCTTTCTATCTCTAGGTCAGCTCTAGGGTAGCACTTGTCATGATCCGTTACATTTGGCCCTTCTCGGATTCTGGCCTGATATGCTTTAAGCATCATGTCTATGTCTTCAGGAGTGGGATCAGCTAATACTGATCCTGCTTGGGGTGGTGGGTGGGTTACATGGGGTGTATTAGAGGGTGGAGGGATGGAGGGTGATGGGGATGGTAGCGGTGGGAATGTGTGAGAGTGCGGTTGAGATGTGATCTCTATGATTTTGGCCTTGGTTTCTCGTAGACTTTCCTCAAGTTCACTCATCTTCTTTGCCCATTGCCTTTTCATACGTTCACGGCTATCTCTCCAAGCTCTTGTTCTCTTCTTATTTTGGCTCTCAGTATCGCTAGCGTCTGGGCTCTTTTCTTGGCTTACCCCTTGGTTTTGCTGCAATGCTTGAGCTCTAGTGATTACCTGCACTGGTGCAGTGGAAGTGACACTTCGTGTGGAATTGACCACTAACCCAATAACATTAATCGGAGTGATTTTTGGCATATTGCTGGGATTCTTGGGGCAATCTCGTAAGAGATGTTCCTTTCCGCACTCTTGGCAAAAGCCTTGGATCGTCACTGATTGGGGTTGTGTAGGTGAAGGCATGGGGCAATCACGTATGAGGTGATCATCCTGGCATCTGAAGCAAGGTCCTCTAGGAAAAGGGGGTCGTATCTGCCTAGGTTGAGGTCTAGAGTTGGGGTTTGTGTACATGACATTAGCATATTCAGGCTCCCAAATAGGTTCACTCGGTTCCTCACTGTAGTAAGACTCACCATGTTCAGGAGACTGCATGTAGTAAGCCTGGGGACTATCAACATGTGTAGAATCAAAGCTATGGTCACTGGGATCACTTTCTGAGATTAATGGTGTTACTGGGACTATCGCTCTATTCAGGTTTTCTTCTGCAGCAGCATACTTGACCGGAATCACATTAGTAGGAGCACGTGGTTGCTGTGCTAGCACTGGCTGGGGTCTCAGTTGCCCTTGATAAGGTGGCTGATAAGTTTGCTGTGGTCTGTTGTATTGTTGTGGTGGGTACTGATTCTGGTATCTACCCTGTTGTGGATATGGCTGAGGGTAATTTTGCCTAACAGTTTGTTTGTTATATGGGCAGTCTTGTGCAGTGTGGTTGGTGTACCTGCGCTCTATGGTGCAGTACTGGCTACTAGGATTCGCCTGGGGTTGGGCCATAATGGGACATGCATTTGCCATATGGTCACCGCCACAAGTGTAACACCGCTTAATTGGGGCAAATCTCGGAATTTGTTTGCTAGAGACACCTAGTTTTTGAGCTACCTTCTCTGCAAGTTCCTCAATGGATGTGGATTGACCAGATGTGAGGCTACTAGAGCTATCAAAATCCTTATAGATTTTTGAGAGTTCTAATTCCTCACCTAGATTGTCCTCAATGTCTATGCACATGCGCACACACTCTTCTATCGTTCTGGGGTCCTTCAGATACACATATGACCTGAGCTTGGTGCTGAACAATCCATCTAAGAACAAGACCACTTGTTTGGCTGGTGTGGGTAACTCCGGCATCGGGCATCTCTCCAGGTACTGCCTAAATCTTCTTCCAGCTAGTCTGACCGTCTCTTGAGGTGTTTGTTTGAAGCTATGAATTAGTGAGGAAGTGTTGTGCCTGATTCCACTCTTAGAAAACTCAATGATAAATGCCTCTAAGAGCTGGTCTATGTTTCTAAAATGCCTCTCGTTCAGTGGTTGAAACCACGTAAGGGCAGTGTTCCTAAGGGTTAGACCAAAAGCATTATATTGTGTGAATAGGTCCTCTACCTGTTCAGCTTTCAAGACTTGCCTAAACTCTGCCACATGGTCATAAGGGTCATCCGTGCCATCGAAGTAATTCTTGATGGACTTCACCAATTGAGTTGGTCTCAAGGTCCTCGTGTGCTCTCTTGGTCTTGGCAAAGGGAAATCATCGGCATTTCTTCGGTTCCCTGGGGCTCTATGTCCCTCAAGTTCCCCTCTATTCGTGTCCATTCTCGTTCTTTCTCTTCCCCAAGAGTTGGCAAAGCTTACCTCAGGTCTCTCTCGACTCCTTTCTCTTTGAGTCCCCTGAGCTTGAGATGTTCCAGCTCCTTGGCGACGAAAGCACACATTCAATCTTGGTTGGGGGAAGATAAATTCTCCTTTCCAAGTGTAAGCATGCCTATCATTTTCTGTAACCCCAAAGATCCTCTCTGAAGAGTGATCTAAGTAGGTCACTCTTCCTAGAATATCAGGATCTTTGAACTCATATATCATGATTGTTCCTACCTCACTCGGTTGACTAGGTCTATATCTCCAAAAGGCTTCATCCATCTCTCGGTTCAAGAGGAGATCTATGCTCTTATTATCTTGGGGAATCCACTCTGGTGTGATAATCCTCGTGAGAACAGATTTGCCTCGGGGGGTTCTAGGTTCTTCGCCCATGTTTCCTTGCTCTAGGTCACCTAAGTCCGTTTTCGGGACCACATTCCCAAATTCATCTGTCCTATCGGGATGACTGGTGACTACATATATTGTCCCTTCCTTGTCCAAGTATGCTCCATTTTCAAACTTGACAGCTGGGCGTTCTTGTCCAATGGATTGGTCAGGGTTTTTAATCTGGACCACCACTCTTCCTAGGCCGTCCTCATAGATGCTAGCACCTAATCGGTTGGTCCTAAGGTACTCGAGTTGCATCTTGTAAGGGCCTTCCACCCTATGTAAATATGGCACCCCAGAACTTCCTATAGGTCTCTCCATACCGTGGGACATCTCAGACTCGCTAGTCTCAGAATTAGGGTAATACGAATGATGGCTCAACTGCTGGGCCCAAGACCTCGCAGTATGATTGACACTAGCCTCTGAAGATCTAAGACTTTGTCTGTCTCTCCCTACGTGTCTACCTGACCTAAGGTTCATATGCCCTTTGTACGTTGCTGATTCTTTGGTACCAGTCACTTGTTCCTTTTAAGTTCCTTTGGATGTGTTTTCTTGTTTTTAGTTAAGCGTCATCAGGAGCACTTTCGTGGGTCGTACTTGATGTTCTGCGTCCGCTTAGTTTAAGTTCTTTTCCTTTAAGTTATCCCTTGACTACAATTTTGCCTACCCTTGCACTTGAGAAATTAAGGGCTCTTCAAACTTGAGTGTTCCTATCGTACCCCTAGTCAATCAGAACAACTACTCGCACTTAGCCTATGCTAAGAATAGACTGAGGGGGTTAAGTGATGTTCCAACCTCAAGTCGCTCCTCCTGGCGATGCTGGTCTACCCAGGAAGCACGTTCCCGAGCTTGTTCTCCTTGGCACTTACTTTGCTTTCTCCAAGAGCTCTCGATGATCCTGTAAGAATCCCAAGTTTAGCTTCAAGTTGATCCTTCAAGTGACAGACAATTTATTTCAGACACTTTTTAAATGATCCTTGTTCCCCCTTTTGTATTGCTAAAAATTTCCTCTAGAGCTCCCTTGGTGTTCCTACCCCTCAGTGTGTCAACTTCCAAATATCCTATCTGAAAATCAATGCATTATTCTTATAAAAAACAGTTGAGGGCGTGCAGTATATGCCACGAGCTTTCCGACAAGCCCTAGAGCTCAAAAAATGGATTTCGTATGAAAAAGTTATGACCGCTCAGGGTTTAGGGGGTTAACCAGACAAACAGAACCTTTCAAGAGTTTTAATGCATTTTTCTAAGGCCTTTGCAAGTGTGTGAGTATTTGAGAATGCAAATATGCTCAAAATTTAGCTTAAATTCCCAAAAAATTTACCCCTTAATTTTTGCCGAAAATGTCTGTCTATCGCGATAGACGGTGTCTGTTGCGATAGACGGTGTCTGTCGCGATAGAGTGGTCTGTCGCGATAGACGGTGTCTGTCGCGATAGATGGTGTCTGTCGCGATAGAGTGGTCTGTCGCGATAGAGTGGTCTGTCGCGATAGACGGTGTCTGTCGCGATAGACGGTGTCTGTCGCGATAGAGTGGTCTGTCGCGATAGACGGTGTCTGTCGCGATAGAGTGGTCTGTCGCGATAGACGGATTTTGTCGCGATAGACGCTGTCTGTCGTCTATCGTGATTTGGTTTGTCGCGATAGACGGTGTCTGTCGCGATAGACTGGGTCTGTCGTGGAATTTTGGTCTGTCGCGATAGACGGTGTCTGTCGCGATAGACTGGGTCTGTCGTGGAATTTTGGTCTGTCGCGATAGACAGGTGTCTGTCGCGATAGACGGGGTCTATTGTGGGTCTCTGTCTGTCGCGATAGACGGCGTCTGTCGCGATAGACTGAAAAAACGCAAATTTTTGAGAAACTTCTAGTGATTTGGAGTGCTCTAATGGTGTAGGTTACCGTGCCAAACACGCATTCACAAAATATTAAGTTTTTTTGTCTGTCGCGACAGACAGAGGTCATCGTCCCGGGACCTGTGCAGAGTCTGTCGTACCTGCGCACACTGCTGGAGAAGGTGGTACAGCTAGTTCCTGCAACAAAAGCTCAAAAACACACCAAAAACAGATAGCATGCAAGCTCTCTCTCGCTCTCTCCCACAATGAAATGAGGGAAATGAGGTGGGGAGTGTAATATGACCAAAAAACTGAAATTTTTTGTGGAGATGGAGGTGGAGGTGGGAGATGGTGGGGATGATGATGGTGATGATGGTGATGCGAAGGTAAGGAAAAAATGAAGAAAAATAAAGAGAAGGAAGGATATTACCTATAACTCCAATGTCTCAACTCGACGTCTTACCATTCACACGCTCGTCCTCGAAGCTCTCTCCCCGGCAACGGCGCCAAATTTGGTGTCACTCTAGCACAATGGTGAGTACCAACGTGAGAAGATTCACCTCATAATTGTCAATCCGTGGAGACGTGAGGACTAGTATGAAGACTATGAGCAAGTGAAGGCACAAGTGTGTGAGTGAAAAGCACACAAGCATGCACACACATACACACACACACGCGCACACAAGGCAAGAACAAGGAGAGGAACAATGGAGTTCTTTGCATTAGTCAAAAAGTCTCTTACATAAGCTCAATTCACAAACAATCTAACCTCAAAAATGAGCTCTCTAGCTCTTTTTATAGTTTTCTAACTAGCTTTGGTCTTGTCCAGACCTAGTGTCCGACCTAGTTAAAAATTAGGTTCTAGAGCCTATTTGAGGGCTCAAACAGAGTCTAAAAATTATGAAAATTGATATATAGCTAGTTTTAATACTCCTCAAGCTCGAGGACTCCTCAGCTTGCACAAAATGGAGTCTATTCTACCAAAAACGGAATTTACAATGTTTGTGTAGTGATTAAAATCACTTGAGTTGTAAATGGTCCATGGAAAAAATGATTGGGCCTTGTTGCCGTATTGTGCATGACTCCTCCGTTGCGCTAGTATGCTCTTCATCTGACTTGTATGCCAACAGTGTCTCTATCACCTGCGCAATTAGAATCTGAAAATCCTTTTAGTAACAAATGTGTAGATTTCAAAAATACCACAACAAAATTTGAAGTTCCCTTCAAATATCAAAAGATCCTCTTTATCGCTTTCCAATGTAATACTGTTGGATTCTGAATGAACCTTGATACTTGAGAAACTGCAAATTGTATATCAGGAGGTGTATTACAAAGGTATATTAAGCATCCAGTTGCTTGACTATATAGAGTAGCATCAAATGGCTCTCCATCTGCTACCATTTGTAAAGACATGCTTTGATCCATAGATGTTTGCATAGGTTTAGAATCACTCATCTGAAACCTCTCCAAAAGTTTCTCAATGTACTTCTGTTGTGTCATATAGATACACTCATCCTTAAATAGAAACTGAATCCCAAGATAATAATGCAAGATTCCCAAATCATTCACATCAAATGTTTGCTTCAATTGTTCTTCGAACATCTGCAAATCTTCATCTCTCGGACCTGTGACTATAATATCATCCACATAAATGATTGCTATAATCATCATACCTGTTTCAGCTTTAACATAAAGAGCTGGAGCCGCATCTGAGTTATGGAAACCAATGGATAAAAGATATGTATGTATCTTTTAATACCATGCTCTAGGTGCCTGTTTTAAACCATACAAAGCTTTTATAAGCTTAGACACTAAGTGTTCTTTACCTGTCTCTTCAAAACCTTCTCGCTGCTGAATATACACATCCTCATGTAAATCACCATTTAGAAAAGTAGTTTTAATGTCAAGTTGATATATATGCCAACCAAAATGTGTTGCTAGAGCAAGTATTGACCTAATAACAACCATCCTAGATGTAGGAGAAAATATCTCATCATAATCAATACCTTTTTGTTGTGCATATCCTTTGACAACCAACCTGGCCTTGTATCTATCAATAGTACCATCTCCTTTCCTTTTGATTTTGAAGATCCATTTTACACCTATAGCCTTCTTTCCTTTTGGTAACTCACATAGCTGCCAAGTTTGATTCTTATGAATAGAATCAATCTCTTCTTGCATAGATTTTCTCCAAATAGGAATGTTAAGTGCATCTTTAACACATGCAGGTTCATCCTCAACTGTCGTAAGCGCCAAAATATCATGAATCTTAGACTTCAACAAAACTTACATGATATTTTTGTTGTTGTTGTCTAGTATGACTTCTTGTTCTTACATGATCTTGTTGTTGTAGTCTAGTCTGACTCCTTGTTCTTCCTGTAAAAGTTTTTATACCACTATCTTTCCAAGTCTGATATAACCAAGTAGGTGTATCCTTAAATAGTGGTGAAACTCTTTCTGAACCTTCAACTTCCACAGGTTCTGGAACTTGTCCTCCCGAGGTACTAGGACTTTCTGGAACTCTAACTTCTTCCATTTCTGGAATCAAAGTCTCTTGTGGAACTGACTCTGTAGAAGGTTGTGAAATTCCTCTTTCTTCAACTTTTTCTTGAATCCTAGGAATTTTAACTCCCTCCTGATATGGTTGAACATGTACATCCAAAATCTTTCTAAAAAAATCCATAGTCATTTTCACTAATGAACTCTGAAATTTCCGCTTCTTTATCATAAACCTTATTTTCAGCAATATAAGCATTACGTGAAAGAATAACTTCACCTGTCTCTGGAACATAAAACTTGTATCCTTTACTTTCAAGAGGATATCCAATAAAAACAGCTTTCTTTGCCTTTACATCTAGTTTGCCTCGGTCCTTTTTCTCAACATGTACATAAGAAAGTGATCCAAACACTTTGAAGTAACTCACATTAGGTTTTCGACCATAATAAGCTTCATACGGTGTGATTACCTTTAAAGCTTTTGTAGATGAACTGTTCAAAATGTGATTAGCTGTATGTACTGCATCAAACTAGAATTTCGATGAAAGCATCTTGGACGCCATCATGCTCCACATCATTTCAACAAGTATTCTATTCATTCTTTCTGCGACACCATTCTATTGAGGAGTGTAAGTAATAGTAAGGTGTCGAGTAATACCTTTCTCATCAAGAAATGTCTAGAACTCTTTTGACAAGTATTCTCCACCTCTATCACTTCTAAGAATCTGGATAGTTTCTTGACTTTCATTTTCAACCATAGCTACAAAATTTTTGAACATGGGAAAGACTTCAGACTTCAACTTAAGACCATAGATCCATGAGTATCTCGTAAAATCATCAACGAATAGAAAAAAATACCTGAAGCCCTGAATAGAGTCTTGCTCTCATAGGTCCATTCACATCTGAATGAATAATCTGCAATTTCGTGGTAGCTATAATGTGACCATGTTTATTGAAAGGTAGTTTATGCATCTTAACTTCAAGACATCCTTCACATATATCTGAATCATCTGGTAGCTCGAGTGAGGGTAAAGTCTCAACCATACCTCTATCTTTGATACTTTTGAGAGCTCCAAAACTAATATGTCCAAATCTTCAATGCCATAGCTTCATATCTTCCACCGGTGACAAAATTTGATCGCATATGCTTGACAACTTTTTGACAAAACAAAGATCCCTCCTCTATGCTCACCTTGTAAAATACATTTGTCATCTTTGTGTGATAAGATCTTACAAAAATCTCTCTCAAATACAACTTTAAATCCATCACATAAAAATGCAGACATAGATAGTGGACTCTTCTTCATTTAAGGTACATATAGAATATCTGAAATCTGAAAATTACCACCTTCTCTTGACTTTAGGCTTACTGTACCTATTCCCACAACATCCAAATTATTGCCATCTGCAATAGTAGCTCTTCTACCTGAAGAATAAGAAAGAGAAGAAAACACATTTCTGCAACCTATCATATGCTTAGTAGCACCTGAGTCAAATATCCAAGGATTTGCTGAAAGAACTTGTAAAGGTGCCTCATCAAAAGCTACTTCCTCAATGGTGATACAGGCATAAGAATCACCTTGAGATTTCCCTTTTTTATCATCTTCTACAACATTACCTGATGCCTTTTTCTTTTTGTTGCAATCCTTTTATAACATGCTGCTTTTAAATGTCCAGCTTTCTTGCAGTAATAACATATTACTTCCTTCTTCTTAGAAGACTTCTCTTTAGATGTAGTAGAGACAAAATCTGAAGTAGAAGGTGAAAGGGAGCTACTTTCCTTTATGGATTGTTTTTCCTTCTTCTCCTTCTTCTTCTTTTTTCCTTTGATGAAGATAAAAGTGCTTCTTCATTCTCTTCCATTCCCTTCAATTGATCTTCATCTTGAAGCAACAAGAACTCTATCTCTTCAAATGTAACCTCTCTATCTCTTGTGGTAAGGGTAAGAGTGGTTATAAAAGATCGATATAAGATGGGAAGTGAATTAATCAGCGTATTTACCATTTATACATCAAATATCTCAACTCCTACATTTACAAGTTGATCTCTCAAGTCAGCGAGTCTTGTAATGTAGGTTTGAATTGACTCACCAACTTTCATCCTTGTATTTGCTAGTTGTCTCCTCAAGTGAGCTTTCCTAACATGATTTCTGCTCTAAAAAAGATTCTCAAGCTTCAACCAAGCTTGTTTAGAACTTCTGCAAGATCTGATCTGTGGTAGAATATGCTTTTTAACACTCATTACTATGCATGAAAGTGCTAAGGCATCTCTAGCATCCCATCTTGCCTAATCTTCAGCAGGAGGAACTCTAGATAAGGACCTAGCAGTGACTGTGGATATCGAAATGGTTACCTCTTCTTTAGTTGATTTTGTAATAGTAATTCTAGTACCTCTTGAAGTTGCTATAGCTCCTTCTTTGCCTTCTCGTCTGGGTCTTGTTAAGGATCCATTGATGATACTCCATAAATCCTTTGTCACTAAAATATTCATCATCATGAAACTCCACATGGGATAATTAGAAGATCCATCCAAGTTGTCTTTAATCTCAATTCCAATCTCACTCATCTTAACTAAGTGTGTATGTCAATTATGCTCTGATACCAAGTGTTGGAATTTGGTGCCCCAGGATCGTTCCAAACTAAAACCTTTTGAGCATACACACTTAATTAATTAAGATGATAAGTGAGATAGAGAAATAAAGAGATCTTGAGACAAGGATAGGGAACGTAAGTTGGATGCTTACTCACAAAAAAATAGATGTCCAAATTACAACATGGGAGTACTACTCAACCATATAAAGTGGTGCACTCACTAATGGAAGAATATCCAAGAAGATGATGATACAAAATTTAGATTATGTTGAAATAATTTAAGTGTGTGAAGTGAATGAGCAACGAAGCTAACCTTATTCTCACAAAATAGTGTAACAAAATTGTAAATCAACCAACCCTAATTTTGCGATTAGGGTAGAGAAACCCTAAAAACAAAATATAGGGTTAACTCAAAAAACATCATTACCACCACCTTGTAGAAGATTTCTTGCTCCAAGAGAGTGGCCTCTCCTTCATCAAATCTTCACCTCCAAAGCTTCAGAACACCAAGAGCTGGCTTGTGATCTTTGAGTGATCACCTCCTCCAAGAGTGTGGGACTCCTCCTTGATCTCCTTGAGAGGATTGCTTGATGAGTGATGTCTCAACAATGAGACTATGCTTCTTTATATAGGTTGTGAACTCCAAAAGCGAATATGAAACGCAAGCTCAATAAAACATAAAGCTACTACGAAGGAAGACGTCGTTGCGATCAGAACAAAAAAACTAATGATGATGCTTTTCGATAAGCAAAAGTGAGAAGCATTAAAAAAATACTTTGCTTTTTGCTGCCGCATGAGACATGATTTGAACACGGGTTGCCTAATTGAGAGCGCGTTCTTCTAACCACAGTGCCCATGGCTTTTTGCTTTACATAAGCCACACGAGATGCTATTACATGTAATTTTTGGACCATGGAACATGAACAATAGGACATTATATCCAACACAATGCATCATACTCTTCCTGCATATCTTTCTCCCAATTTTCCTTACCTTTTGCCTCTTCATATGTAGAAGGGTATTCCTCTGCTTTCACCATATAAGCATAATCTTTAGTGGTAAAAAATGAAGTATCATAGCTATACCTTGTAGGTTGCGATTTGTGCCTTGATGACCTTCTCGATTCTCCACCTCTTGAAGTTTCTAGTTCATCACATTCTGGATCACACCTTGGCATTTCTTCAACTTCAATTTGTGCTTCATTGTTCTCTTCTTTATCAAATATTTGAACCTTTGATTTACCTTTCTTCTAGTTTAGTGTTTCTTCATCATCTGCATTAATATTAATTGTGTCTGCATACGAAGTATGTTGCTCATGAAATGTGACATCCTTTGACACAAGGAATTGCTTTGTGGATGGACTCCACAACCTATAACCCATCTGTTTATCATCATAGCCAATGAACACATACTTTTCAGCTTTAGGTTCCAACTTATGCCTCAACTGAGATGGCACATATGCATAAGGTTGCAATGAATATCTCGATCTCAATTGCTTGTAAATTCTCGTCAATGCTCATCAATATTCGTCAATGTTCGTCAATGCTCATCTAAAGAACAATATTTAGAAATAACATAAGTACATTTTATGAAACATAAAACATACTCATTACTTTCAACTCTTATCATTGAGATATATACACATTAATTTATTCATTTCTTCATTTCTTCATGCATATTTACATCTAATATCATGCATCCTCATACTTTCATGCATCTGACATGTATATGCATTCTCACAACTTCTCATGCATACATGCATCTCTCATGCACATGCATTCACTCTTATGCATACACATGCATTCATGTATACTTACTAATATTCATGCATTTATGCTTACTTATACATATGCTCTTTTACACTTCCATGCATTTATGCACATGTAAGCACATGCTCAGATACACATGCATTCATGCACACATGCAAACTAACACATTCTTTCATGCATGCTAGCTCATTCTCATATGCTTGCTAACACACTCTCATATTCATGCTAACACATTCTCATACTCATATTCATGCTAACACACATCCTCATATGCATGCTAACACACACTCATATGTTCATGCTAACATATGCTAACACATTCTCATACTCATATTCATGCTAACACACATCCTCATATGCATGTTAACACACACTCATATGTTCATGCTAACATATGCTAACACATTCTCATTTGTTCATGTTAACATATGCTAACACATTCTCATACTCATGCTAACACACATGCAAATATGCATGCTAACACATACATTAATACATTTCTCACTTTCAATCATGCACATGCATGTTCACACTCATACATGCATATACATTCTCACATATGCACATGCATCCAAACTGATTCTCCTGCACACATGCTTCTAACTCTTACATGCACATGCACATCACATTATGCATACATGCATTCTCATACACACATGCATATCTCTCATGTGTATACACATGCATTCATATATTCTTATGCATATCTACATCATGTATACATCATGCTCATGCACACATGCATCTACATTCATCCATGCATATGCACTCATTCGTGCATATATGCTATAAAATTAATATGGTTAAAATAACCAAAATAATAAAACTTATAATTAGTACTCTCACCCTTACGTTATTTCTCTCTCTCTCTCTCTCGCATGAGCAGTAGTGGAAGGGAAAGGAGATTAAAGGTGCAAAGAAGAAAAGTACCTGTAAAAACATTAGAAAAATAGAAGAGACTGCATATATATATATATATATATATATAATATATTATATATATATATATATGTATATATATATATATATGTATATATATATATATATATATGTATATATATATATATATATATATATATATATATATATATATATATATATATATATATATATATATATATATATATATATATATATATATATATATGTAATGTGCATACTTCCTAAATTTACCATGCAATTTACTTTTTCACACACACCATACTTTTAATTCTCACTTTAATCGCATAACTCACACACTCCACTATCTAATCCACACTCACACTCACCATAATTTTAACCTATTTTAATCACACAACTCATATACTCCACACTTTAATCTAAACTCACACATGGCACTCATTAATTTGCATATTTTTATTTTGTTTTTATTTTTTTCTTTTTATTCTATTTCCTTTGTTGTTTATTTGTTTATAAATCTTTTATATACTTTAATTTAAGCTTACTAAACTATAATGTACTTAAATATTTTATATTCACAAATATTAGGATAGATAATTAAATCATAGTATAAATTAAATTAATCAAATATAAATTTGTTTTAATATTCAATTCACACACATCACATATATGTAAATGATCACACACATACACACCTATACATACATATACACACTTAAACCCTCAAACACATTCACATAACACAAACACATTTACTTAAATACTCATATGTTTAGCTAGACACATAGGTTTATACCCATACCCCCGCATACACACTTAGTCACTTAGGGTAAAACCTAATACATGTATGCACATGCAGGGTATGTAGATGGTCGCATGATAATTAAGTAGTCATGCACTTTCACACACATAGGTATCTAGACACTTTTTACCATGCTTATAAACACAAGAATTCATATGATGAGGTCTGATCAGTTCACATCTTCATAGATTTGCCGCCTGCAGGCACTAGAGAGAGATTATTCAAATATAAAAACTTTTCAAAAATGTTTATGAGAGTCTAGAGATAGCCACCCTAGAAGTAATTTTTTTAAAATCATTTTGAATGTCAATTTGAAGGATGAAATCATTCCGATAATGCCTACAACCCTAATGGGTTACTTATCTTTGTACATTCTAGTGGTAATACATTCAGTATTGTGTGTTGTGCTCCAAGCTTCTTCTTCTTCTTCCTTGTGCTATTCGCATGCTTCCACAAACATCTAACTCCAACACTGATTCCAGTGTGGAGGTGATCGCGATCCGGGTGGATCGGGTCCAATCGCGGCACATGCAGAGTGTATGAAGCTAGTGAGTGTTGGAAGGTCTTTGTGATAAAAATGTGAAGGTGAAGATGAAGTTGGGTATGGAGAGGAGAGATCTCAGGACTTGATTATGAGAAGGGGGAATACATGGATGTATGCATGATGAGAACAAAAAGAAAACCACACACATGAATCAATTTTTGAAGGGAGAATGGTCCAACAATGAAGCTTCTTATACACTTTCAAAAATCAATTCATATGCATGGGTTCTTGTGGATGTATGCATTATGAGAAAAAAAAAGAAAACCACACATATGAATCAATTTTTTTGAAAGGAATAATGGTCCAACAATGGAGCTTCTTCTACACTTTCAAAACCGAATAATTTGCATGGGTTTGTGTGGGTGGTATGAATGCATATGGGTCATGATGTATAAATGAATAGAAACATTTTCTCTCAATCTCAATGGATCATCCTCACTGGCTCAATGCATGACCGCGGAGCCTTCTCACACATAGAAAGAGATAGAAGACATGTAAAAACATATAAGAGACTAAGATACAAGAGACAAGATACATGAATCAGAAGATATTATTATGACATACATATACATAAATGTTGTGAAATGTCAAGCTAAGCATTCTACTGGTCAAAGGTGATCCACACGACCCTCTCACCATGACAGTTCAATCGAATGTCACATGTAAGAGGATAGGTTCCACTTCATTGACCGTATGTCTTTCTAGGATCGTAATGTGTTTCTAAAGAAGTCTAAGACTCATTAAACCAACTCTAACTCACTCACATGCTTCATTGAGGGTGAGAAAAGAAAGAGAAATTGAGTTTATGAGCCTATCCTAGAGAGGAAGTCTAAAATTTGATTCTAGGAACTATGTGCTTACTAGCCCACCTTGGATCCTCACACTCTCAACTAAGGGTGATCGTCTCAAGGAAACCATGTGCTAGCAAGGGCCCTATGGATGCCTAATAATGATGTTCTAGGAGTTTGGAGGGAGGCTTATATAGTTTTTTGAATCAATTTGGGCCTTTGGATCTAGAGAAATCAACTCTCAACCCGAAGATCAACTGCTTTTCATTACAACCATTGGATTTATCAAATGAATGGCTAAGATTAGTTCTTTACATGATATCTAGGGCAAAGGGGGGGGGGGAATAGGCGCCTTCATTCTCCACCATTGGATTTGGGCTGATCTAGACCGTCGGATTAGTGCCAACATCAATTTGGATAAGATAAGCTATTATTTTTGGAGAAACTTTGCATTATTGATCTTTGATCATAAAAAAAGCTTATCTGATGAAAAAAACTCGTGGATCCTCCTTGCTTTATGCTTTAGTGCATCTCCATCCTTTTACAACATGGTTCAATCATTGTTTGCCATGTGGTAGCCCTTCAAGCCTTCAATTTTCTTATTCTAGGAAACTGCGGTGATCTTGAAAACTGGATTTTGCGCTCTTTGACCCTTCAAATATCCTTTGATGAAGATGAAAATTTGTAGGGCTACGTTTTGAAAGGTCTCATTAAGGTGCCTAGGAAGCTCTGATAGCCTTGAAAATTTGTACAAATATGTAGCCACATATGAACTTTATACATGGCAAACCATATGGCTAACAAAAATTCCTATACAACATTTTATAGGGTCTAAGTGGGAAAATTACATATCAATGCACATGGCATATCAATGTGCTAGAAAATCCATTTTCATGTGAAATTTGGGCTATAGATTTCCTTTGATAGGCTTTACAAGTATATGAATTTTCATGTGATTTGGAGACATTGAAATTTTTGCCCTAATTTATGAAAGTTTTTGCCCGTGATTTATTCTACTATGCCTCCTTAGCTTCCTTTGGCTTGCTCTTTCCTGTTTTTTTGATGATGATTCGACGACTTTATGGTTACGATCACTTTTTGGGGTGGAAGAAAGTGTAGACTTATTGATAACATGTGGAAGCTTTTTTTTGGATGACCGGGAAAAATTAAACCCCAATACAAGGTACAACCATTTTTGATGACAGAGAACAGTCGTTTAAACTCCGATACAAGTGCTGTGAGGTGGACTAAGGATGTAGAAACATGCATTAGCAACAGCTAGGACTTCAACAATTATGCTTTCAATACAGGATACATATGCATGTTTATATATGAAAGTCATGTCACCAAAACGAACCTCCAAGTCTACATGCCCTATCTTTCCATAATCCTAGATTATAATCAATTTCTTAGTAAATAAATTACTACTTAAGATACAATTTTACACAAGTAGAGAAATCATCATTTGCCCTTTTGACTCAAGTGATGTGGATATGCAATGTAATGCAAAGATTGAAAAGATACATCCATGAAGTGAAATTGGAAACAAGCAAGAATGGAAAAAAAAAGTGGAATAAAATTGAAAAAGAAATGATATTCTTTTTTTTATTTTTTTATTTTTTTATTTTTTTATTTTAATTTTTATCATGGATACTCCTGTATATGAATCGGCCTCATTGTCGTCATCTTCTTCAATGTCCTCATCCAAAATGTACTCGTCATTATCACGTTTCTTGAATAGCTTTATCCTTTTACTTGCAATCAATTTTTTTAATGCAACACCATTTAAATCACAAAAAGCATACATACCATTGTTGTTGACTTTTGATACAATGTATGGCCCAAACCACCATTGAGTGAGTTTTTTCCATGCATCATATTGAGAGTCAAATGTACTATCATAAATGAGCACCCAATCTCCTACTTCAATTGGCTTAGGATGCTATCAATGAGTTTTATCAAAATAATGATTGTTCTTCATCCTAGATTCTCTAAATTTTTCAACGGCATCATCAAGTCTTAATTTACCTTGTTCTAAATTTTTTATTGCGCAAACTCAAAAAATCATCAGTAGACATGTTTTCAGAACAAGGAAAATTTGACCATGCAGAAATATGAGACTGAATTGGAAACAACGGTTTTTGATAGTACATGAGTTCAGCAGGCATATACCCAGTAGTACGTGTGCACATCATTCTATCTGCTCAAAGTGCAAAAGGTAAGAATCTAGGCCATTGTTTGATGCCACCGTTACATGCTTCAGATATGGCTTTCACAATAGGTGGATGCCCTCTCTCTATTTTACCATTGGCCTTTGGATTATATGCAGTAGTGAGAGAGAAATGAATACCATGATGTTCAAAGAACTCTTTATCTTCTCTCACATTTAACTCTCTAGGATTGGCAACTACTTTCTCTATGTACCCAAAGTGACTTATGACATCTTCAAGCAAGAATTTGCAAACATTGTAAGTGGTCTTAGATCATAGTACACGTCCCTCTACATGATTAGTTAAGTCTTCTCTTGAAAGTACAATGTAATGCATTTTGCCAATACCTTTAGGCATAGTTACAAGATCTACTACCCACTTGTAGTGAATACAAGGTGGATAAGTAGGATGCAATGGATCTCTATGTTTGACTGACCAATGAAGTTGACAAGTAGAACATGTAGAAACATAGCTACTAATGTCAACATGTATCCTAGGCCAATAATAGGCACTTCTAATTTTTTTCATATGTTCCAAAAAATCCTTTATAACTCGCCCATAACGTCTCATGCATTTCCTTCATTACTTGCAATTGAAGACCTCGCTTTCCTAGGACTCATTTTTTATTCTTAACCTTACCCTTAGCATGTCTCCAAAGATAATCGTTACATAGGAAAAAATTATAAGCTCGTTTCCTAATGTTACGGAATCTATTCATAGTCCAGCTAGGTAATGGTTCTAGTGTACTTAGATACTTTCCTATGTTTCTCCATTCATCTTCATACAGACTCATGAAATTTCTCATACTCCTATACATGTGGAACATAGTCGACTAAGTTCACATTCTTTATTGAATCACTTTCAAGATCATCATCAAATCTAGCTCTCGATAACATATCAGCAACTGAATTTGAGTTACCTGAAATATGAACTAACTTAGGATTTATGAACTTAATATATGAGATCCATCTAAGCATGGCTATATTAGGAGATGGACAATTGGCTATCATTCCAATGAGAGGCAAACAATCAGGCTCAACTTTGACATTTGCCCCTATGAAATATTCTTTGTCTGCTTTCAAAGCTGTTACCATACCCCATAGTTCTCGTTTGATATGTGGATCCTTTTGTTGTGTTTCATGTAAAATTTTAGCCCCAAACCTAATTGCATATCTATGTCCTTCACTATCATCTTGACTTATGACCCAACCTATACCAATAGGACTAGTATCAAAAGTCAATATAATAGGTTTGTTAACAGAATAGTCTACACGCTTAAGGATGGGAGCTTCAAGCAATAATTTCTTCAAATTTACGCATAGATTCTGTGTGTTTGTTAGTCCAAAAATTTTTTTGTCTCATCCTTAACAATTCGTAGAGAAAATCAGCAACATGATGCAAAGTGTGGGATCCAAATAACATAAAAGATGCAAGCACCAAGAAATCTACATACCTCACTCACATTGTTACATGTTTCAGAAATCTTGCTAATGGCATCAACTTTTTGCGGGTAAGGGTTTCAACCATAATGAACACATAAATGTCCAATAATAAGAACCTTGTTGACACCAAAAACAATTTTTTCTATGGAAAATGTGAGACCTACCTCTTGAAATTGATATGATCCGTTCACAATCAAAGATATGATCACGAACAAATTCATGACATCCAGATGAATCTAAAGTAATGTCCTTTTTACATTCTGCACACCATTTAATTGGAATATCATCAACGAATGGCATGGTTATATGAGGGATAAATCATGTAAGACCCTATTCATAGCACTCATCATATAAGCCACAGAATTAGTCGCTCCTTGAGGTAAAGTACACATTCATACTAAGCCTAAAGGAGTTTTCATTGTGGTTATGTCATGACTATCAATTGCTAATTGGAATTGGTCATATCCCCAATATAAATCACCCATTGAATAGATAGGATGTCCTGAAAATGATTTAGCAAACTCACCTACAATGGGCCCTATTCCTACATTCCTTATGGTGACTTTATTGACGGGTTGGAGATCTTGAATAAAGCGTAGTTTCCCATTCTTTTTAGGCACAATGAACCATCTATTTGAGTAAGGTGCAAAAGATGGCTCTAAAATTCTCATGTTTATCTTCTCCTTAAGTAGTTTCATTAGCTCAGGTAAGTGAGCCTTTGGAACTGGTATAGGCCGAAGATTCCATGGAATATGTGGAATAGTAAAGATTATCATGGGTGCAACTAGCTTAGGATCTATGCAACCAATCTCATGAGGATACATAGCAAAGGATTTTCCATGGCTACATATGAATCTCTCAAATTTATGTTTCTCTGCTGGCAAAAGAAAGTCATCATCTCTACCAATTTTCACCTGCTTGAAATTCTCTCATTCATGAATGTATGTCCTATGTTTTTCTTATCCCGAAGAATTGGATCATTTTTCACATCATTAATTTTTTCATTACTGTTGGAACAAACCAATCACAAATTGGTGATTACAAAGAGTTTGAAACAAGCTCATGATCAGATTGAAGTGGAAGAAGACACTTGAGAAAGTGAAGAGATCTCAGAAATGAAGTTTGTATACATATGTACATTACATGTGGAAATTCTTGTAATCTGAGTAGAGATAATCCTTAGGATGATAAGGAGTAATGTAACACACGCGGGATAAGTCTAGAACTATATGTATATAAGTCAATGATGGAAAGAAATACATGAGAGAGTCATTAGAAGACAAGTGTCATTGTGATAGATGTGTAGAGAGTCTTTCTCAGTTAGCGACGAGTTTTTCTCTCAGTTCTCTTAGTCTGATCATGTGGATCAGAAATCCTTTTGTACACATCTAATTTGGAAGTTAATGAAGATATGTTCAAAGTTTCATGGTATAATTCCTTTCATGCTGTGAGTATGATCAATAGGAACATGTATATGTAAAGTCTACAGATAATATCTTATAGTCGCGCACTTTTTCGTGTCAATGTTTTGCTTAGATCTCAGTGCACAGTGTAAAGTTTTTGATGAGTGAGCATTCAAAATCTAAGTTAGAAGGTAAGGAAGCTATGGCTAAAAGCATTTAGCAAAACGGTATATGTGCTGTGAGAAATCAACCTTAGAAGTTACCTATGTCAAAGTCGCTTATTCAAGAAGACAGTTTCTGACATACTTTTGATCTTAAGGATCAAATTGAAGTTTTAATGATTCTTTTGAAGGAATAATGGTTGATATGATTGCGAAAAGATAGCTTGGAGGTATGTATATCATTAGATTGAAGAAATCTGAAGATATGTGCAGGTAATGAAGTCAATCTCTGAAGTAGACTTCTTGAAGAAGAAAAATTCTCACTCAGAGAATTGTTCATGAATGTTTTGGTAAATCAAAGTAACGTTTGTGTAAAGTTTGGTCTATAACTGATATAGAGGTGTTCTTAGATCAATATAGATCAAGTCTTTGGAGATTAAAAGGTCTCCAACAGTGGTATTAGAGCTGAAGGTGCAATACAAGTGAAGTAAAGGCATTGGAAGTCCCGACTGCTGTAGATATTGAAGTTAAAAGGAAAAATTCTTGAAGATAACCTGTAGAAGTACAAAGCACAAGTTCGAAGGATCAAAAAAGGATTGAAGTTTCATATCAAAGGTACACTTTACTATCATAAATCATAGTAATTGCAGATACAGAAGATCAAAAGATGGGAGAAAGCTTGCAGATTGATAAACTAGATAGGGAGAACTATCCAACTTGGTCCATGAGGATGGAGGCACACCTCATGAGCAAATATTTGATGGCATTCATTACAGGAGAAGAAGAAAAGCCCGAGTTTGCAGATCCTAGTGTTCCAACTAGGGAAGAGCTTGCAGATTTGAAGACCTGGATGAGAAAGGATGCTCAAGCTAGGAGCATCATTTACATGGCTGTAAACGATTATCTTCTACCTCACATCAGAGGATTGGAAAGTGCAACAGATGTGTGGAATGCTTTGGAAGAGCATTTCCAAAACACAACCAAGTCAAGGAAGTCTTCATTATGGGCAGAGTTTACAACTTTTAAGAAGAAGAGCTCACAATTAATTTCTGATTATGTGGCAAGGATAAAGGATATGTGCAACACTCAAGAATGATGATGATGATATGGCGAGGATGAAAAATATGAAACAAAGGATATGGATCACAACCTCGCAACAAGATCAGAAGCAAATGCCACGAAGCGATTCACGTCAGGTTCAAATGTGGAGGTGATTGCAATCCAGGTGGATCGGGTCCAGTCGCGGCACACACAGAGTGTATGAAGCTAGTGAGTGTGGGAAGGTCTTTGTGATAAAAATGTGAAGGTGAAGATGAAGTTGGGTATGGAGAGGAGAGATGTCATGATTTGATTATGAAAAGGGGGAACATATGGATGTATGCATGATGAGAACAAAAAGAAAACCACACACATGAATCAATTCTGAAAGGAAGAATGGTCCAACAATGGAGCTTCTTGTACACTTTCGAAAATCAATTCATATGCATGGATTCTTGCGGATGTATGCATGATGAGAAAAAAAAGAAAACCACACACATGAATCAATTTTTGAAAGGAAGAATGGTCCAAGAATGGAGCTTCTTATACACTTTGAAAACCAAATCATTTGCATGGGTTTTCGTAGGTGGTATGAATGCATATGGGTCATGATGTATAAATGAATAGAAACTTTTTCTCTCAATCTCAATGGATCATCCTTACTGGTTCAACGCATGACTCCGGATCCTTCTCACACATAGAAAGAGATAGAAGACATGTAAAAACATATAAGAGACTAAGAGACAAAAGACAAGAGACAAGAGACATGAATTAGAAGATATTGTTATGACATACATATACATGAATGTTGTGAAACATCAAGCTAAGCATTCTACTAGTCAAAGGTTGTCCGCTCGACCTTCTCACCATGACAGTTCAACCGATGTCACATGTAAGAGGATAGGTTCCACTTCATTGACCCTATGTCTTTCTAGGATCATAATGTGTTTCTAAAGAGGTCTAAGACTCATAAAACCAACTCTAACTCACTCCCATGCTCCACCGACAGTGAGCAAAGAAAGAGAAATTGGGTTTATGAGCCTATACTAGAGAGGAAGTCTAAAAATTGATTCTAAGAACTATGCTCTTACTAGCCCACCTTGGATCTTCACACGCTCAACTAAGGGTGATCGTCGCAAGGAAACCATGTGCTAGCAAGGGCCCTATGGATGCTTAACAATGATGTTCTAGGAGTTTGGAGGGGGGTTTTGAATGAATTTGGGCCCTTGGATCTAGAGAAATTAATTCTCAACCCCAAGATCAACTGCTTTTCATTACAACAACTAGATTTATCAAATGGATGGCTAAGATTGGTTCTTTACGTTGATATATTTAGGTAGTGATGTGTGTGAACACACTAGGACTACCGGGGCACTTTTTTCCCTCTTTAGGAGATTTTTTTCCCCCGGCTTGTATATACGCCTATTGCCCTAATGGGCTACTTATCTTTGTACATTCTCTAGTAATACATTCAGTATTGTGTGTTTGTGCTCCAAGCTTCTTCTTCTTCCTTGTGCTGTTCGCGTGCTTCCGCAGACATCTATCTCCAACAATTGGTATCACAGCAGGTCGTCGCTTCATCTAGGGCGCCATCGACACTCCTCCGTTTGCAGTCTCAAATTTGCACAAAATTTGGTGACCATACTCAGGGTGTTTCCAAAATCAAAAGAGCTTCACATTGTGGTGCCGAAATCGCGATCTGAGCTTGTTTTGACCTCCGAACGCACTATCACAGTGCTTGTGCAAGCTATTTCGTCTTTTTGTGCCAAAGGTATATACCAATTTATGTTTGCGAGTTTAAACGTCTTGAAGTCTACTACAGGCCTAATAGAATTCGTCTGGGCAATTTCGTTCAATTTTTTGAGATACAATCAATTTTCTGCATCAAGGTATTTTAGTCACCGGCTATAGCTGAAAGCAGTGATGTATTCTGTATGTTGGCTGTTGAGGATAAGTTGGATGGTACCAACTACCCATTATGGGCTTATATGATGCGACATGTATTGGTTGCAAAGGATTGTGGAACATTGTGCAGGGTGTTGAAAGATGTCTTGTTACACCTATAATGACAGGTACTGCAAATACAGGTGCTGGAGCTGATGAATATGGTGTCGAAGATGATATTGTGCAGATTCCTGTTCGTGCTGCTGTTTCTCCTGCACCTACTACAGAGCAAATTTGTTGGGATGGCAGAGATGCCCAGGAACATGCATTGATAGCTTTGTCTGTCAAACGTGCCATTATTACTCATATTCGCTCTTGCACAACAACTATGGATGCTTGGGATACACTTACCACATTGTACCAAGCTAGGAATGAGGCTCGTGTTGTTTACCTCCGAAAACAGCTGGAGAGTGAGCACATGAATGAAGGTGATTCTATGGACAGTTTCCTAACGAAGATCAAAGATTTGAAGGAACAGTTGATTTTTGCTGATGAGGTTATACCAGATAGCTTAGTTGTGTAGAACGTTCTGAATGGTCTTCCTGACTCATATCAGAGTTTTGCTTCTACTCTTCGGTTGATGATGAAAGGCAATCCGAATGCCTTATCATTTGAGGAGTTAGTCTCTGTTCTGTTGCAGGAAGATCAGTCCAGGCAAAACAGGTCCATTATGCGAGTTGCAGATCAAGATTTCCTGGCTAGTGAGAAGGGCAAAGGAAAATGAGGCTGTTCAAGTAGTAAGCAGAAATTTGCTAATTTTGCATATTCGAAGAAGGAAGATAAAGATGAGAAGAAATCAGAAAAGCAAAAATTGTTTTGTAAGTACTGTAAAGGGAATGATCATATCATAAAAAACTGTCCAAAACTAGCTGCTAAAGAGGCAAAGAAGAAAGCGGCTGGAATGGTTGTTGTAGAGGCCTCTACACTAAAAACAGAGTCTACAAATCTTGTGCAGGAAGAAGAATGGGCGTTTACTACTATCTGTAGTTTTGACCCATCTTCTCATGAGCAGTGCATCTCTGTAGTGGACTCAGATGTTTGGTACTTTGACAGTGGGGCGACCAAACATATTACCTCGCAGCGCACTTTCTTCTCTTCACTCGAGCCTGCTCCTACAGGGAATACTGTCACATGCGCCAACAACTCCTCTTATCCTGTTATGGGAGTTCGTAAGATCATTCTGACTACTGTTGATGGTAGTTCTTTCACTTTGTCAGATGCTTTATTTGTGCTAGGGATCAAGAAGAATTTGTTATCAGTTTTTGCATTAGCCAAGATTGGCTTGGTTGTGAAATTTGTTGATGACAGATGTACAGTTCATGATATGTCAAATGGCGATGTTATTATTGCTTCTGGTATTTTATGTCGTGGGCTATATAAGCTCATAGACTATGAAAGATCTGTGAATGATTCGGCATGTGCAGTTCATGATTCTTAGGCCATGTCAGATGCAAAGCTTTGGCATGCACGCTTTGGTCATGTGAATTTTGCTAGTTTGCTACGCTTGCAGAAATCTGAAATGGTGTCCTCGTTGCCCAAACTTGAGGCACCTCGAAAACATGTTTGTGAAGGCTGTATTTTGGGCAAAATGCAGCATTCCTCCTTTCCAAAAGATGGTTCAGTTCGGGCTACACAGAAATTGCAGCTTGTACATAGTGATGTTTGTGGTCCTATGCAGACGCCCTCTTTTGGAAATTACCTTTACTTTGTGACCTTCATTGATGATTTTTCCAGGCATGCATGGGTATATCCACTCAAAGCAAAGTCCGAAGTGTTCATGTGCTTTAAACAGTTTTTGGTTTTGGCTGAAAATTTGTCAACATGTAAAATGGGCACCCTCCGTTCTGAGCGAGGGGGGGAAAATGTCTTCTGATTTTAATGCACTTCTGGCTGAATGTGGGATAAAACACCAGTGTACAGTGCCATATACACCTCAACAGGATGGGGTTGCTGAACAGAAGAACATGTCACTCATGGAGATGGCGAGGTGTATGGTCAGGAGTCAGGCTTTACCACATAGTTTCTGGCTTGAGGCTGTCATGTGTGCAACATATGTACTTAACGGGTGTCCCACTAAAGCGCTGCAGTCTATCACTCCATATGAGGCTTGGCATGACCGCAAGCCATCTGTTTCTCATATGCGTGTTTTTGGTTGTTTGGCATATGCATTAGTGGCTGAACAACATCGTAGAAAATTGGATGATAAGGCAGTAAAATGTATTTTTGTTGGGTATAGTTCTGAAAGTAAAGGCTATCCTCTGTATCACCGAGAGACTAAACACATACTGGTTAGCCGTGATGTTGTTTTTGTGGAAGATGCTATTCAGCCATTGCTTTCATGTACCAAGGATACATCTGTTAGCTCCAAAGACATGTATGATACTTTGATGCCTCTTTTTACAGGTGGATAGTCTCTAGTGCTGGTCCTAATGAGGCAACTTCTCAACCTTTGCAGGTTTCATATGATGATGCAGTTCATTCCATTTCTGATGCAGATTTACATGATGCACTTGTTGATGAGAGAGCTGATATTGAGCAAGCAAAAACCATGCCAAAATGGCTGGTGTAGACTTTGCGTGACGACAAATTAGATGAACCTTTGTCATATCGTACTCGTTAAGGCTCTCATAGTGCCTCCTTTGCATCAGATTGTTATGCTATGGCTGCGTCTAGTCTATGTGATGAGAATGAGCCTATTTCTTTTGATGAAGCAGATAATTCAGAAAATTGGATGGCTGCTATGCAATCTGAATATGATGCTATAATGAAGAATGGTACATGGTCTTTATGTGACTTGCCTCCTGGCAAAAAGGCCATTGGCACTAAGTGGGTATACAAGCTGAAGCGTAAACGTGATGGTATAGTTGACAGGTATAAGGCTAGACTTGTTGCAAAGAGTTATGCAGAGGAAAGAGGCATTGACTTTGATGAGACCTTTGCACCCACATGCTAGATGACTACTGTTCAGAGCGTTTGTGCACTTGTAGCCCATCATGGTTGGAATGTACATCAGTTGGACATTAAAACAACATTTCTGAATGGTGATTTGCATGAAGAAGTGTATGTTTTTCAGCCCCGTGGCTTTGTGCAAAAAGGGCATGAAGACCAAGTATGCAGGTTAAAGAAGGCTTTATATGGTTTAAAGCAAGCACCATGTGCGTGGTATGAGAAGATACATGCCTATCTGGTTGCACATGGTTTTGAGAACAGTCCAACTGAAAGCACCTTATATGTTAAGCGTGCTAATGATGTGCTTCTGATCATTGTTGTCTATGTTGACGACATGCTGCTCACTGGTCCTATTGAGAAGCATATTGCTGATTTCAAGGCTGATTTGCATGCCTCATTTGAGATGTCTAATTTGGGGCATTTGCATCACTATTTGGGCATTCAGTTTATGCAAGTTGATGGTGGAACTGCTTTGTGTCAAATGAAATATATTGATACATTATTGCATCGTTTTGGCCTTGAAGACTGTAAGCCTATTGCCACTCCTATGGAGATAAGTTTACAATTGAGTGTGCATGATGCTGGAGATGCATTTGATGTTGTTCTCTATCGGTAGGCTATTTGATGCTTGATTTACTTATGCATTGCTCGGCCAGATATTCAATTTGCTGTCTCACAGATGAGCAGGTTTATGCATTGCCCAGGAGTCACGCATTGGAAGGCGGTTAAGCGCATCTTTCGCTACTTGAGTGGTACTCGGCTACTTGGGTTGTTTTATCCCAAGGGGGGATCACTACCGCCAGATTTGCAGGCTTTTTCTCACTCAGATTAGGCTGGTTGCTATGACACTCGTGTGTCCACCTGTGGTTTTAGCTTCATGCTTGGTAGCTCATGTATATCTTGGTTGAGCAAGAAGCAGCCTACTGTGGCCACTTCCAGTTGTGAGGCTGAGTATAGGGTAGCTTTCACAGCAACTTTTGAGTGCGTGTGGCTCAGACGCCTTATGGATGATTTGGGTGTTGGCCAGTCTTCTGCCACCACCATCTTCACTGATAGTCAGAGCGCATTGGCAGTTGCGAGGAACCCTGTGTTCCATGCTCGGACTAAGCACATTGAGGTGCATTATCACTATGTCAGGGAGAGGTTCTCTGCTGGGGAGATCAGCTTGGCATATGTGCCCACATAGGAGAACATAGCAGACCTTTTCACGAAGGCTCTGCCTAGGGAAAAGTTTGAAGCTTTTCGCAAATCTTTGGGCTTACTTCCTTTTGTGGAGTGATTTCCACATAGCTTGGCACTTCCTTATACATGAGTGCCAGCTCCTTGTTCACCGCATCACTCCTAGGGGGGATTTGTTGATATATTTAGGTAGTGATGTGTGTGAACACACTAGGACCGCCGTGGCACTTTTTTCCCTCTTTAGGAGTTTTTTTTCCCCCGGCTTGTATATACGCCTATTGCCCTAATGGGCTACTTATCTTTGTACATTCTCTAGTAATACATTTAGTATTGTGTGTTTGTGCTCCAAGCTTCTTCTTCTTCCTTGTGCTATTCGCGTGCTTCCGAAGACATCTATCTCCAACACTTTACATGATATCTAGGGCAAAGGGGGGGAAAATAGGCGCCTTCATTCTCCACCATTGGAAGTGGGGCTGATCTTGATCGTCAGATTAGTGCTGACATCAATTTGGATAAGATAAGCTACTATATTTGGAGAAATTTTGCATTATTGATCTTTGATCATCAAGAAAACTTATCGGATGAAAAATACTTGTGGAGCATCCTTGGTTTATGCTTTAGTGCATCTCCACCCTTGAGTGTGAGCTCATCCTGATCATAGAACATGGTTCAATCATTGTTTGCCATGTGGTAGCCCTTCAAGCCTTCAATTTTCTTATTATAGGAAACTGCGATGACCTTGAAAACTAGATTTTGTGCTCTTTGAACCGTCAAATATCCTTTGATGAAGATGAAAATTTTTAGGGCTATGTTTTGAAAGGTTTGCATTAGGAATATGGAGAAAAAATTCACATCCGAATCTCCCTTATACAAGTTTGACTACATTCGGAAGTTTGCAAGGTGGCATTAAGGTGTCTAGGAAGCTCTGATAGCATTGAAAATTTGTACAAATATGTAGCCACATATGATGTTTATACATATCAAACCATATGGCTAAGAAAAATTCCTATACAACATTTTGTAGGGTCTAAGTGGAAAAATTCCATTTTTTACAAAATGCACATGACATATCAATGTGCTAGAAAATCCATTTTCATGTGAAATTCAGGCTATAGACTCCCTTTGATAGGCTTTACAAGTATATGAATTTTCATGTGATTTGGAGACAATGAAATTTTTACCCTAATTTCCAAAGTTTGACTAGCTTTGACTGCTACCCTAGATTTGCTTGATTTCTTCCAAAGTTTGCATGTGAACTCTCTTTGACATCTTTGATGCATCTTGGACTTCTGAGGGAATTTAGGCTACCTTCACCAAATGTGTTTCCTATAGGCCTTCATGAATGAGAGGAGAGAAAATCTCGATGATAGCGGACCTTGTTATTCATTTCTTAAAAATCTTAAGCCCAAAAGATAGGATCAATGTAGAAGCACAAAGGATTAAAGATTCTGGCAAACAATACGGTTTGACAGACAACTAGAAAAGAATAAAAAGAGAAGTTGAGGAGGTTGCTCAGATGAGCCAACATTAGTCTGATCCTATGAAATGTCATTTTGTAATAAGTATAGGGAGAGACCTATTACAAGGTATTAAAATTTACCTATAACTGTGGTCATGTCCAATTATTGCAACTGCTTCTAAAACTCCTTCCTATGGAGTTTCAACTTGAAATTCTATGCAAGAAGATGGAAAATGTAATGAGAATGCAAGCATCTCTTTCCAAGGAGGTTTCTAACTTAAATAATAAGTTTTTCTCCATGGGCTTGAAAAATACTAGAGCAAGTAGTAGTGCAGTTGGACAAGCTAATGTGGCTCCGAAAATGCATCTTGTGATGCAACAGTTTGCTCTTCCACTTGTTCAGACAGTATTTCAGAGAAAAATTGAAGCTAATGAAAAATGGGGAACTCCCAACAAAGGATGTTTGGTGCGATGGACAAAATCATGCTACCTATATGTGTGATGAATTAAGACAAGCAAAAGAAAACCAAATTGTGATAGAAATAGATAGGAGATTATGCAATTTTTGTACACGATTTCTTTTGGCTATCAATTGGGGCAAAAGACGCATGAAAAAGCTATATGAAAACCAAAATATCACAAATGCATCTACTAGCACTTCAGTAGCTAAATTAGAGCCATTCGAAGAACAAAGATTTCATTCAATTGAGAGTCAAGCCACCTATTCTATTGCAAAATTGGTCAAAGTTAGAGATGAGATTATGCAAAAAAATGCATGGAAATCAGAGGTTAATTAGTTTTCCGTATATTTTCATATAGCTAATATTGAAGAAAAAAGGAGACATGATGATATGTATGACGAAGTTGACGAGGGCGACTAGAAGAAAATCTAGAGAAGATTGAAAGAAGATCCTCCTTAGGGTTTTTGTTTGGTTCCAAATCCTCCTTGCATTTGTCATGTTGAAGTTGATCCTTGTAAATCCACAATTGTTTTATGTCTTGACTATACTATTTTTGGGTTGTTCTTGAGGAGGCATAAGTGGTTATTTTCTCACAGTTTTCTTTAGAATGAATGATATCACTAAGTCACTTAGGATTTGTCACTTGAGAAGAAGGGATAGATTAATCACATTAAGTAGAACAAGGTATTTCATTGATTTTGTGTTTAGGTAGAAAAGTAGAATCAGTGGATAAGGGCTTTGATGAGGATTTTTTTGCATGTTCACTTGGTCTTGAGACACTAAGATTTTCCTTACATGTTAATTTTAGTGGTTTCTCCTCTGCTAGACTAAAAACCTCTCTATGGATTATGTTTGCCAATATATATCCTTGGGCTAGATGGATAGTAACTTTGAATTAAAAAATCCATTCTTGACCTAGGATCAATTCTTCTAGAAGGTCTGAGTCTTTGCAAACTAAGAGCCTTTGCTACATGGTATTATTTCCTAAGTGTAAGGACATGGATACTTCTCCTAGACACTCAATGATATTATCTCTAATTTTTATCATATGAGCCTTCGTTGAAATGAGTTTTACCTTTAGCTTCTCAGCAAGGAAGCACGTACACTGCTTAGGGCTAAGCCCTTGTCAATTAATGAGTCTACTAATTGGTATTCTTCTTTACCAATCCCTAGGTTTAAGTATGGTTGTTGTATTATACTTCCTAGGGTTTTTACCTGGTTGGTGTGGTAATTTACCATGGGGATAGGCTCTTCTCCATGCAAATACCTTTCTTCCTATGCTCATTTCCATTCCTCTTTTTTTCATATCTTCTCTGGTGCTTCTAGTATGGCTTCTTCTTGTATTCTTTCCTCTTATTTCTTTCTATTTTGCACTCCTATAAGCCTCTCTAAAATTTACTCTCTCAATGGCTCCATGTACTTTTTGATCGTACAACCACTTATTTAGTTGGGTACGATGTTTCCATTGATAGTGGCTAGGTTAATGGCTTAACTTGTGGAGATCCTGTCTATAAGTAATGGTCCATATCCTCATTGTTGTAGTTTCTTTGCATGTTGTTTTAGTGTGTATACCAACACTAAATCCCCCACCTGATATGATCGTCGTAATAAGAGTTTTACCTTCTCTTTGCACCATAGATGCCAAATACATCTTGTAATCTAGTCTCGTGTAATTTCTCTATTTGGCCAACTGCTTTGATAGTTCATGTCCAATCCACTCATACTTCTTAAGGAATCATAAAGTAGGAACCAAAAAGTCAATTGGTAGTATTCCCTTTTGTCCATAGACTAGAGTAAAAGGTGTTGTATCAATAGCCATTTTATAAGGTACTCAAAAGGCCCATATTGCATGATGCAATTGTTTCTCCCAATCTGATCTCCCATTATTGACTATCTTAGTTAGCACCATGCATAACACTTTATTTGAACTCTCGGCTCATCCAATAGCATGTGGGTGATAGAGTGATGATTTTTAATGAATCACTAGAAATTCATTCATGAGTGAATCAATGACTTCATTAATGAAGTGCGTACCTCTATCACTTATGATCTCAATAGGTACTCCAAATCTAGTGAATATGTTTTCAAACAAGAACTTGACTGTAGTGTGAGCATCATTTTTCCTAGTGGCTTTTGCTTCTACCCATTTTGTCAAATAGGTTGTAGCCACTATAATGTATTTGGCATGTGGTCCTTTTGTTGGGGGGTTAATTGGTCCAATAAAATCAACACCCACTTTTGAGAAAGCTCTTGCACTAATCATGGGTTTTAAGGGCATATCATCACATCATATTGGATACTTTGTTCGTTGACATATGTCACAACTCTATACATAGGTTTTTGCATCCATGTGTAGGGTTGGCCACCATAATCCCACAAAGATAATCATTTTTATAGTCTTGTCGGATAAAAAATGACCTCTTGCTACTCTTGCATGTGCCATTTCAAGCACAAGAAGGTATTCCCCTTGGTGTACACATAAGCATAATTGATTATCCTTCCCAACCTTAAAAAATGTTTTCTCACAATTACATAGTCCTTGGTTTGTTCTTCCAATGCTCGCTTACTAGCTAGTCTTGCTCCTTTAGGGTACATATGTGATTTCAAAAAATCAACTAGTGGTTTACTCCATTTAGGGGATATTCTTGAATAACATAAAGACGGATGTTCATCTTATGTATTCTCTGAACACACTTGGCGATTAGTTATATGTGCCAAGTTAAGAACCTTCAGTGGAAAGATCAAGGTTTTATGTCTCATTTATTGATGACCATAGTAGATGGACTATTATGTACTTTATCAAGAGTAAGAACGAAGTCTTTGATTGGTTCAAAATGTATCTAGCACATGCAAAATCATATAGGTAGATCACTCAAGAAGTTTAGATCTGATGGAGGGGGAAATACTTCTCCAAAGAGTTTGATGAGTTCTTGCAGGATAAAGGTATCAAAAGGGAAGTGACTACCATGAATCTCCTCAATTGAACATAAATGCAGAGAGAAGAAACAAGACATTGGCTAGATCAGCCATAATAATGCTTGAAGAGAAGAGATTGCCACATAATCTATGGGTAGAAGCTATTTCAACTGTTGTGTACCTTGTGAATACACTACCATCCAAATCACTCCAAGGTATGACTCCTTATGAAGCATGGTATGGAAGAAAACCTAGTCTTGGACATTGCAAGGTGGTTGGTTGTTTAACTTATGTTCATGTACCATCACAAATAAGAGGCAAGCTAGATGAAAGGACAACAAAGGTAGTGTTTATCGGGTATGATTAAACTCAAATGTGTTACAAGTTCTATAATCCTTCAACCAAGCAATTTACTACAGGTAGAGATGTGCTTGAAGAGCACAAGGAAAAGGCCATGAAAGAAGAAATACATGAATTGAAGGAGATGGACACTTGGGATTTGGTTCTAATGCCACCCAATCAAAAGGTAATCGATCACAGATGTGTATATAAAGTTAAGAGAAATTCAAATGGATTTGAGGTACAAGGCAAGATTAGTTGCCAAAGGATGCTCACAAAGTCATGTTATAGACTATGAGGAAACATTCTCACCAGTTGCAAAGATGACTACAATCAAAAAATTGATAAGTGTAGCTGCTGCAAGAAATTGGAGACTTCTCCCACTTGATGTGAAAAATACATTCCTAAATGGTTAGATAAGTGAAGAGGTTTACATGTCACAACCACCAAGTTTTGAAAACCCTACTCATATATCTAATGTTTGCAGACTTAAGAAAGCATTGTATGGATTGAAACAAGCTCCTAGATCTTGATATTATAGGTTGGTTAGATAACTTCAAGATCAAGGGTTCAAGCCTATCAACTTAGATCCTTCTTGATTCATCAAAAGGGATCACAATGAGATTATGTATCTATGTGTATATGTAGACGATATAATTGTGACAAGTGATGATATGAATGACATTCAAAGGATCAAGAGACACATGAAAGAGGAGCTCAAAAAGACTTAGGTGAGCTCACATATTTCCTAGCTATGCAAAAGATTATACACATGAAGGGATGTACCTAAATCAGAGAAGATACATTCAACACCTACTTCTCAAGTTTAAAATGGATAACTCAAAGCTTGTAGGTACACCTTTGGAATTGAACCATCAACTAAGTGTTTATGAAGGTGAGTAGATTAATTATCCTAAAGAGTATCAAAGCTTAGTTGGTATATTGATATATGCAACTCACACAAGACCACACATATCATATAGTGTCGGAGTGCTTAGTCAGTTCATGCACTCAGGTAGAAGGCCACACATGGATCCTATAAAGAGAGTACTCAAGTACCTCAAAGGGACACTTAATGAAGGTATCTATTATCCTTACTCTTTAGATTTTGATATCAAAATCTATTCAGATGTAGATTGGGTAGGAGCAAATCATGATAGATGTACTACCTCTAGATACTTAGCATTTGCAAGTTCAAAATTGGTGTCATGGAGTTCCAAGAAGCAACCAGCAGTTGTTTTATCTTCAACAGAAGTAGAATATAGAGATCTAACTATTGCAACTCAAGAAGCAATATGGCTCAAGGAGTTATACTTAGATTTGGACTTGTAAGTTCCAAACCCCACTTACTTGGAGATAATGTAAGTTCCATGGATCTAGTTGCAAATCCAATTTTTCATGCAAGGACAAAGCAAATAGAAGTCCATTACCACTCTATAAGAGAGAGGCTTATCACAAAAGAAATTGAAATTTCATTTGTCCTTACTGAGAAGCAATTAATAGACATGATGACAAAGACACTTGATGGGATAAAGCTTTGTAGATCCAAAGATATGGCAGGTATTCAACCTATCACAAAATGAAGACTCAAGCATACTTTAGCTTCAGGTGGAGTTGTTGGAACACCAAGCTCTCATTATGCTTGAGGTGGATATGCTCTTCATCAAATCCATCATTTGGATGGTATTGCACCATCTACTCATATATGTACCTTGAAGAATAGCACTTATGTGCACATGATTTCTTTTTATTAATTGGTTGATCACTTATGATCATTTCTTGTAAGGTTCAAGGTATTTACATTTGTGAAAGGAAAGAGTAAAAGGCCTAAAAGCCACGAGTTAGAAGTGGTTGAGATTGATTCGCAATCAATCATGCAAGAAGTAGATATGACTTGAACTCTCCCTTTTCCTAGATTGTAGGAAAAGATTCCAATCAATGTAAACTACCGAACCTGCCTAATTTTGAATTCAAATTCATGAAGAAAAGGTGTGGTCATATCCTCAAGAGTCTATATGAAGATGCCAAAATATTTTTACACTAAGTAGAGTGCTGATTTGAAGCAATACATATACTCTTTGATCATTGCCTTGTGCCTTTTCTATTCTCTGCTCCTTCTTCATCAAACTCAATCAACTTGCAAGTTGAATAAAAATGTGTCAAGTATCTCATCAGCTACTCCTATGGGTGGTTCTCCATAAGTCATCGTGAACGGATGGTCTACGCTTACATGGGTATTTCCTTTCTTTACTACTAGTTTGAATTCCATTATTAATAAAAACCATCACATTAGCCTTTCGATATTACAATGTTCATTGGCCAAGTACAATAAAGCTTGTGATCAATAAAGAACTTAAATTTTTTGGCTAGGAGGTAATGTTTGAACATCTTTACATCATAGAACATTCCTAAGCCTTCTCGTTCTGTCGTAGTGTAATTGTTTTCGACTTGATTTAGTTGTCTATTGGCATAGGCTTTTTTGTGATCTAGCTTTCCTTTGTCTGTTGGCATAGGCTTTTTGTGATCTAGCTTTCCTTTGTCTGTTGGCATAGGCTTTTTGTGATCTAGCTTTCCTTTGTGTTCTTGGGCCTAGATAATTCTAAAATGACCTTCATTTTATCTTCATCAGTTGAGATACCATTTTTGGACACAATATATTCCAATATTTTACCTTTTTTTGAACATGAAGACACACTTATCTAGATTCAAATAAATGCTATTGTCTGCACTTGTTGATATTTTACTTAGTTTGGGTATATGAGCTATTCATTCAAAAGAGTATGTAAATAGGTCATCCACCTAGACTTCAATGCTTTTCCTCAGAAATTCCTTGAACACATGACACATTAGCCTTTGGAAAGGTGATGGAGCATTGGTCAAACCAAATGGCATAACCCTAAAAGCATACACTCCCCATTCAGTAGCAAAAGTGGTTTTATGCTAGTCCTCTGTAGAAATGGGGCTTGATTGTATCTCAAGAACCCATCAAGGAAATCATATACTTCCTTGCCTGCTACCCTTTCTAAGAGATGATCTATAATGGGTAAAGGATAACTATCACGAATGGTAGCTCCATTAACCTTTTTCAAGTTAATACAAACCCTAAGATTTCAATTTTTCTTTGGTACTACTACCAAGGGTGTGTTGGAGTTTATTGATCTCCAAAGTACAGCTAGAAGTAGGTGAAACCCAACAGGACCTAGTTGACTTTTTCACAAACTTGTATGCACAGACCAATTTTCTTGCAGAGCAAATTTCTCTTTAGTCACTTGGAATTTTCCAAAACTGTTTCACACGCATAAACTAGACTCTAAGATCTTTCCAACAAGATATATAACACCTCGAATGGATAAATACACAATGAGCTATGACCTCTGCAATATGCAGCTTTAATGGAGACCTTGAAATAGAGATGAACCTGAGGACACATATCACTTGCAGAGACTACTGCTGTTAACTCACAACTCTAATGACTTTGAAACTTTCCAAAATATAAGTAGACTTAAAGAGCTTTCTAACAAGCCAAAGAACACATGATTTGGATACATACACAAGGAGATATGACCTCTGCAAGTTTGAGGTTTAATGGAGACCTTCAGCAGAGATAAAAAACAGAGAACATACACTACTTGCAGAGAGTATTGCTCTCAGCTCACAAATCCAATGATTTTGAAAATTTATAGGAAGCAAGTAGACAGTAAGAGCTTTCCAATGAGCTATCAAACATGTAATTTGGATATACAATGAGGGAGATACAAGCTCTGCAATCTCTGCATACAAAACTACAGCAGTGTAGAGATACACATATGACTCTCTTGGACATCCCACAAGATCACGACTTTTCTCCTCTTTTTATAGCATGGGAAACTAATCTAAAACCTTCCTAATACATCTAAATTCGTGGTAGACACTTGGATGGAGGTATTACATGACTCAAGTGCTCAAATAAGCAAAGTATTGATGGACTTTGAGAACTAGCCACATCGACCTTCCACTAGGACACCACTGAAGCTCCTTTGTGACTCACTAATTTGACTCACCATGTTTTAGAACTCACGTGGTATTTTTGCTACATTTTATGAATAATATGAGCCTTCTTGAAGTATTTGAAGACTTCCCAAAGGTATTTACATAATTTGAAACTTGTACCCTACATAAAACAAATGTTCGCAACATTCTCCCCCTCAAGTTTCAAAGGGTATTTCCTTCATGCCAAGAATATAGTTGAATCCTTGAAGCTTTGGTCCATCCAAGGATTTGGTGAAGATATCTGCAACTTGATCCTTTGTTCCAACAAAAGAAACTTGCACTTCATTGTTCATGGCCTTCTCTCGAACATAATGATAGTGAACCTCTATATGCTTTGTTCTAGCATGAAAAATAGGATTTGAGGTCATATGAATGCTGCTCAAGTTATCCCCATATATCAGTGGTACATCAACCTGCACATTCAAGTCATGAAACAACTTTTTAAACCACATAACCTCAGTAGTAGCCAATGCTAAACCTCTATACTCAGCCTTTGTAGAAGATAAAGCAACTGTAGGCTGTTTCTTTGAACTCCATGTTAATGTCTTGTTTCCTGCTATTACCACATATCCACTTGTGGATCTTCTGTCATCTTTGCTTCCAGCCCAATCTGCATCACTAAAGACTTTAAGAGTTAGATCAGCATCATGACTATAAAATAATCCTTCGTTCATGGTACCTTTCAAATACCTAAGCACTCTTTTCGCTGCATGCATATGAGGTACTCTAGGTTCATGCATAAACTGTGACAATACTCCCAGTGCATAACATATATCAGGTCTAGTTTTTGTTGCATAAATCAAAGATCCTACCATGGATCTATATACATTCATATCATGCAACTCATCACCTTCCTTGGCGCTTAGCTTTACATTACATTCCATTGGAGTAGAAACAAATTTACATTCCTGCATACCAAACCTTTTCAGCATATCACATATATACTTTCTTTGTATCAACCACATACCTTCATCGCTATACACAATTTCAATCCCAAGAAAGTATCTGAGCAAACCAAGATCTGAAATTTTAAATTCCTTTCCCAAATTACCTTATCTCATCAATTTCTTTTGCATCATTCCCTGTAATCAACAAGTCATCCACATAAATGCATACATAGACACACATGCCATCTACATGTTTTACATAAAGTGAAGGATCAGCATGACTCGCTGTGTATCCTTGCAGCATAAGATACTTTACCAACCTTGCATTCCATGCCCTTGGTGCCTGCTTAAGACCATACAATGCCTTCTTTAACCTGCATACATGATTAGGACATTTTGCATCCACATAACCATCTGGTTGTGACATATACACTTCTTCATTTAACTCACCATTAAGAAAGGCATTCTTTATATCGAGTTGATATATATTCCACCTTTTACTTGCAGCTAAAGCCAACAAAGTTCTCACCGTTGCCATATTTGCTACTGGACTAAATGTTTCCTCATAGTCCACACCTTGAGTTTGATTATATCCTTTTGCTACAAGTCTAGCCTTATATCTAGACACACTACCATCACTATTTCTTTTAATCTTAAAAACCCACTTGCAACCAATTACCTTTTGCTTTGGTGTACTTGGAACTAAATTCCAAGTCTTGTTATCCTGTAGTGCTTCCATTTCTTCTCTCATTGCTTTCTCCCACTTTTCATCTCCTTTGGCCTCATCATAACATGTGGGTTCATTTTCCTGCTCAACTTTTGTCATAAAAGCATAATGAGTATTCATGAAAGATTCATAAGTATACCTTTGAGGTTGCTTACTTACTCTTGAAGTTCTTCTTACCTCCAATGTAGATGCTCTTCCTTTCTTATTAGGAACCTTTGATGATTCTCCATACTCACATACATCACTAATTTCCTCTCCTTCATCATTAACTTCAACAAGTTTGAGTTTACCTTTACTTTTAACACTTGGAGGTGACTCTTGCCTTAATCTTCCATTGAAAGGTGATCCTCTTTCTTCATCTAAACCACTCCTTTCATCATTTAAACTTCCTGATGGCTGAACTATGCATTCATCTCCTTCAACCACACCTTCTTCATTTTCATCCATGACCTGCAAACAATTCTTATCTGCATACCATGAAAGTGATTCATCAAAGTTTACATCTCTTGACACAACAACCTTATTGGTATGAGGATTATAGCATCTATATCCTCTTTGAGTATCTGCATAACCAATAAATATACATTTTTCTGATTTCGCATCAAGTTTAGATCTCACCTCACTAGGTACATGTACATAACATACACAGCCAAATACTTTCAAATGACTTACACTTGGTTTCCTTCCATGCCATACCTCATATGGTGTCAAATGATTAACTCCAGCAGTCGGAACTCTATTCATAATGTAAACACTTGTGCTAACAGCTTCAACCCAAAAATAATTAGGCAAACACATATCATTAAGCATGCTTCTAGATGCTTCTGCTATGATTCTGTTTCTTCTTTCTGCGACTCCATTTTGTTGTGGAGTATACCTGCATGTAACTTCTCTTTTGATACCTTCATCATACAAAAAATCAGTAAAAGCTTGAGAGAAATACTCTCCTCCTCCATCGGATCTTAGCTTCTTAATATACCTTCCTGTTTGCTTTTCGACATATGATTTGAACTTCTCAAAACAATCAAAGACCTCACTCTTATGTTTAATAAAATACACAAATGTCATTCTACTATGATCGTCAATTAATGATACATAGTACTTATTACCAACCAAGGATGCCTCTTTAGTAGGTCCCCACACATCTGTGTGTATGAGATCTAGCAAACCATCACTTACATAGCTTGAATGCTTGAAAGGTTGTCTACTCTGCTTACCCATTTGACATGCTTCACAAAGATGCACCATATGTTGCTTAGTAAGATCAGGTAATCCTTCAATAATCCTCTTCTTTGATAGCTCCTTTAACCTGTGTACATTCATGTGTCCAATCCTTTTGTGCCATAGATCAAGCTCTGCTATTCGATGCATACCATAAGAGAAATAGTTTGTATGATTTGGGTTTACCTTGAATGTAAACAATCTACCTTGTTTTTGACCTCTAGCAATTAACCTCCTTTGCTTTGGATCCTCAATGAAGCAACCTGCATGATTAAATCTCACTTGTAGACCTTTTTCTACCATTTGACCAACCGACATCAAATTCTTAGTGATTGTTGGCACATAAAGTACATCCTTCAAGCAATTTTTCTTGCTCTTATCCTGCATAACAACATCTCCAACCTGCATAATCTTATGTGTTGTATCATCTCCTGTTTCAACATGACCTTTACATGACGGATTATGCATATTAGAAAACCATGAAGCATCATGAGACATGTGATTAGAACAACCACTATCTACATACCATACATTGCTATTGCAATTCATCTTAGTTTCTACATTCATCATAAGAAGAGAATCATAATCATCACTTTTACCTTCAACTGCATAATTTCCTTGTTGTTTACCTCTTCTTGAATAGCCTCCTCTTTGATTACCACCTTGATTATTTTCATTTTGATAACAATCTTTTGCATAGTGTCCATACCTTCCACATATATAGCAATTGTTCTTATTATCTTCACTCCTTTGTCTTTGGTTGTAGTTGTAGTAGCCTCTCGTACCTCTAGCGCTTGATCTTCCTCTTCCTCTTGTGTTGAAGAAGCCACTTGAAGTCCTTTGATCATCGCTCCTTCTTCCTCGACCTCTATTTGAACCTCTTCCACCTCTCTTTCCACCTCTTGATGATCCTACATAAAGAGCTTGTCCTTGAGATCCTTTTTGATTTGAAGTAGAACCATTTAGATTCATCTCCTCCGTGACCATGAGGGCAATAAGTTGATCAAAATCTGGTAATTCTCCTCTGACATAAACTGAAGTAATGAAGGGTTTCCATCTCTCATCATCTTTGAGTCCATTGAGAGTATGTGCAACCAAGTCGTCGTCCTCCACATGAGCTTGAATTGATCCTAGTTGATCTTCAATCTCTTTAACTTTCAATATGTAATCATTGACCGATGTCCTTGTATCTTTCTTTATGTTATTCAACTCATTTTTGAGTTGAATCTTCCTTGCTCTTGTACCTGTAGCATACAACCTTTCCAATGCAATCCAAACATCTCTACTTGTGTCTAGATCTTGTATGTGTCCTACCATTGAATCTTGAATATTTTGTGATAAAATGAATATAACCCTTTTGTCTCTCTCATTCCAAAGTCTAGACTCCCTCAATTGTTGCTGATTTGGGTCCTCTGGTAATGTGGGTTTGATATCTGTGCCGTCAATCAAACCATACAAGCCTCTACCTTGCAAGTATGCTGTGATTCTAAACTTCCATGCTTGATAATTGGTCTTATCAAGCTTCTCTATTTGTGCATGTTGGTCTCCCATAATACAAATGCTAAGCTTCCTCCTTTAAGCCTCCTTTCCAATGTGTGTGATGAGAAGAAATATAATATTTACCTTGTAAATGAGGTATGTGCACCTTTCTTTGCTTGGATGTTGCTTCAGATGCCTACTTGCAATCTTCTTCTACCTTTGTGTAGTGTTGATGATGAACTGCTTCTTTGATAGCTTCAAATTCTTCGTCAACGTATGATAACCTTCTCCAAGCCTCCAAGTACTTGCTCTGATACCAATGTTGGAGTTTATTGATCTCCAAAGTACAGCTAGAAGTAGGTGAAACCCAACAGGACCTAGTTGACTTTTTCACAAACTTGTATGCACAGACCATACAGGACGAAAGTAGACAGTAAGAGCTTTCCAATGAGCTATCAAACGTGTAATTTGGATATATAATGAGGGAGATACAAGCTCTGCAATCTCTGCATACAAAACTACAGCAGTGTAGAGATACACATATGACTCTCTTGGACATCCCACAAGATCACGACTTTTCTCCTCTTTTTATAGCATGGGAAATTAATCTAAAACCTTCCTAATACATCTAAATTCGTGGTAGACACTTGGATGGAGGTATTACATGACTCAAGTGCTCAAATAAGCAAAGTATTGATGGACTTTGAGAACTAGCCACATCGACCTTCTACTAGGACACCACTGAAGCTCCCTTGTGACTCACTAATTTGACTCACCATGTTCTAGAACTCACGTGGTATTTTTGCTACATTTTATGAATAATATGAGCCTTCTTGAAGTATTTGAAGACTTCCCAAAGGTATTTACATAATTTGAAACTTGTACCCTACATAAAACAAATGTTCGCAACAGTGTGAAACCCATTCAAAGTGTTTATCTGGAGTCATGGGAATCCTATGAGCAAAAATAGAGGGATCCACTCCTTTCAGATCCTTGTAAGTCCAAGCAAACACATCTCTATATTCTCAAATCAACTCTATGATTTTTTGCTCTTCTTCTACATATGCATTCTTCCCTATATACATGCATCTCTCTTCTTTGCCTTCCATCGTTACTAGCATCTTTTTGGTTTGTTCCTTGTTGTGATAACCTATTCCATCATGAGCCTCTCTCTTAGGCATTTGAATACCTATTTTCCTTTATTCTACTTCATACCTCTTGAAATGTTCCAGTACCTCAAATGATTCATGATGTAATTCTTTGTGAAGTTCATTTTTCTCAATTTTAGGGTTTCGTTGATACTCTTCTATGGTTAGTACTTTCATGTTTAAATTGGTATCTTCTTTTTTATTTCTCTCAAGTATTGTTCTTTTGCATTGAATTCAGGTTCCATTTCTATACTTTCGTAGTCCTGTCTTCATTCTTTTTCTACCACTTCACCTTCTCTTGCCTCTTGTAGGACTACTATTTACATACTTAAATCATATCCTTCCTCATCTATGCATTCCTTCATGGTTAGAACCTCTTTGTTCACATAAAAAATCTAGGATGGCTTATATTTCCATCCATCCATATAGTTCAAATGCTTCGTCTAGAAATATTTGTGGCGTATAGGCTGCATCTTCTATTGGTCTATAGCTTTCGTGTCCTATCGGCCAAGATTGCAATCTCTCTTCTTCTTGTTATTTTCCTTACACATCCATAGTTGGGTAGCCTCGTTCATCCAAGAGTGGTCATTTGGTCCCCCACTATGGATTGACACATCATCTTCTTTTGTATGTACAAGGTCCATTGTAACAATGATACATCTCTATATGCAAATGTATGCATGTTTATTTTTGTAGTGGAACCTTGATGTTGGAGATAAAATGCATCTTGTCCCCAATCTTGTACTAGCTTCAGTTGTCTCATAAATGGTCTTCCTAAGATCATCTCATAATTAATTGTTTTTCCAAACTGACAGATAGCTAATGTGTGTTCAAATTCTACTCTGCACGTAGTCAAGGTTACCTTTTCAAGAATTCCTAATGGTCTTTCAACGTGACCGTCTACCAATTGTAATTTCCTTTGAGTGGGTCTTAGGGCTGGTTTTTCCCAAATTTCCCTTATTTCTTTGGTCACTATTTCTACTCTAGCTCTTGTGTCTAGAATGGCTTTGGTCATATATCCTCAGAATATGATTGGGAGGCATGCATTTCCTTCATCTCCCTCACTAAATTCTCCCAATTTATCAATTGGAATTTTAATTATAGGATTCATCTCCACTTTATTTCGTCTTATTGATTGGTTTGTCTCTTCCAAATTTAAATAATTTGTTAATTTACTCCACAAATGAGGTTTAATTTGTAGCCAATCCCCTAGAGTTAAAGAGCATTGAACTTTCATTCTTTTTAACTCAGATAGTGTGTTTGTGGTTTCCTCTTGCAATTTCTTTTCTTTTCTCCTTATTGTGGGTGCATGAAAAATTTAGATCTTTGTTCATATTCTCTTGTGTAGTTGGGAAGCATTGTCAAGCTCATTACTTCCTCTCTATTGTGATCTTGGTTAGAGAGTTCCTCATAGTTTAATTTTGGTTCCAATGTTGGTTGATTCCTAGAGGCATCTAACATTCAAAAGGAGGAATTTCATTTTCATTCTTCTTGCATCTGCCTTCCTGTACTCTGGCCCAAAGGTCATGTGGCCAGTTAGCCTTTACTTTAGGAATTAAAGAATTTTGTTCTTCATTTTCATAACTCCACTCTACCTTCAACTCCTTGTCTTGATTGTTCCTCTTTGGTAGTGAAAGTTTCTACACATCCTTCGAATTGTTCTTCCCATATTCTGGTCTCTAGAAGGGTTGGTATAGGTTTTTCTAGCATGGTTTGAGCAATCTCAATTACTATCTTGCATATTTCAAGTGTTCCTTTTTCCATATCTCCTTTGAGATAGACATTTTAATGTTGCTCTAGATTGGGCCCTGCCTCTATCCTAGATTGATAGGCTTTTAACCACATGTTCAAGTCTTCAGGCATAGTATCTGCTAGAATTGATCCTACATGTTCCTTTGTTTATTTCCTTAGTACTACATTGGCTTTCTTATTTCCTAAATTACTTTCTCTACATTCTGTTTCTTTTAGTGTTTTTTCTTTCTCTTCCACTCTTTTTTTAAATCCATTTACTTGTACTTTTTCCTTGCCTCACCTTCCATCTTTGAGCTTTTTTAAGTTTTGAGGTGTTCTCAGGCTCCTCAGAGTCTTCTACAATTTGAAGTGTTGATCCCAGCCCCTCCTCAATCTTGGGGCTATTCGTTACTTCCCTTTCCAATATTTCCTTTTCTTTTGCTCTTGTAATTGCTTTTAGAGGTAGAATGTAGTCCTTGTCACTTTTGGAGGACTCTATGTAAGACAATAGTTTCACAATATAACACGGGAACAGTAGCAGAGAAGATAACAAAAATAGGAGAATCTCAACAATTTTCTACTAACAGCAAGTAAAAAGGTGATGGCATTGCCCACCCATGCGCTCTGAAGGTAGAGCTTAAATGGTGATCTAGACAAGTCTAGATAGGGAGATACAAGGTAGAGGTATGCTGACTCAATTCGATGTCTCAGGTAGTGCAGAAGTCATGTATATATAGGATCATGGGTGGCCTTCCGTGGACGGCTATACATGGGCCGTAGAGCATGGACGGCCACCGCCTGTGTAATTGTCGTACACGGCTTAGGCCGGTTGAACCGACCTAACAAATATAAATGATTTTTGACTCTGACAAGGAATATTCCATAGAATATTCCCTTTACTAGGGGGCCCGCTGGCCCACTGGGACTCCCCAGCTAGGGGGCCTGCTGGCCGCCTTGGACCCCCTAGCCGAGGCTGCTCACCACTGTGGGAGCGATTTGTGACAATTGGTGGATCAATTCAATTGTCTCGTTAACGGCCCACACAGGGTGACTATGCAGAACAAGTATTTTTCCCTTCCTAAGGTCCGTAAGCCAAAGCGTTTCTATATCTATCAATTGCATATAAATAGGATGGTAGGATCAATTCCTCACTGACTACTTTATCTTTAATGATTTCTGTTACGTTTAAATCTACTTGAAAATTATCAGTGTTTCTAACTATGGATGGAGGAAAAAGATTTTCACTATTTTGAGTACTAGGTGGAACAATGGAAATTAATGGTAAAGTTCTAGATAATCTACGATCAAATTCTCTTGAATGCAAAGTTTCTTTACAATCTTATTTTTAACTAGTTCTTCAATTTCTATATCATTAACTTCAACTGGTCTAGGAAATAATAATTCAAATGTAGATGGAGGTAAAAAAGTTCTACTAGATGAAGCCTCTTCAGACATATAAGATGAAATAGATTAATGATAGATTTCCTATACAAAGCTATAAGATACTGTTTATAAAAATGATATCCTATACAAAACTAACAATAGAATTCTAGCTAAGCAAATTCTTTCCACACTTCAAATCTTCAGTTCGTCTTCAACAAGGCTGCATATCATCCAAAAAATAACATGAGAAATATAAGTATGCTTTTATAAATAATTAAACACTCATTTAAAAATTAACATATTAAAACTTAGAGTAATATAAGATAATTAACTTTTCTAATACATAATATCATAAGTACATACATTTATTTTAATATACACATTGCAATAAAATATTTCATTCATACATTACTTTATAATTCATATATATACATAGCTTCATACACTTATACATATTCAAACATATTACATATGCTAGCATACATCATATGCATACTAACATACATGCACAAACATACATACACAAACATGCAAACATAAATGACATGCACACATACACATGCATAAATGAACATGCAAACATATAAATGATTATACATTTAACTAACATGCATAAACTTACATACACTAACACACATGCATGAACATACATGCACAAACACACATGCATGAACATACATGCACAAACATAAATGAACATGCATACATGAACATGCAAACATAACATGCACTAACATAACTCACATGCATACATGCACATGCACATGCACTAGCACACATGCATGCATTCACATGCATAAACACACATGCATGAACATACATGCACAAACATAAATGGACATGCATACATAATATGCATACATGAACATGCAAACATAACATGCACTAGCATAACTCACATGCATACATGCACATGCATAAATGAACATGTATACATAACATGCACTAACATAACTCACATGCATACATGCACATGCATAAATGAACATGTATACATAACATGCACTAACATAACTCACATGCATACATGCACATGCATAAATGAACATGCATACATACATGATCATAACATGCATACACTAACATACACATATATGAACATGCATGCACTAACATATATCTATAATTCATTAACATACCTAACATTTACATTCACTACCTAACATCTAACATGCACTACCTAACATCTAACATGCACTACCTAACGTCTACTAACATGCATTAGCATATACATACCTATCATGCCTATCACTCACTAACATGACTAACATAACTAACATTTAATCATGGATATATGCACTAATATCTAACATGGACACAAACATCACTAAATCTAATGCATATCTAATAAGTTTCTATCAAGCTAGCAAGTAAAGGTTGAAGAAGCTTGGCTAATGGATAAGAAAGGAAAGGATAAATAAATGAATAAAGAGAAGTTTAGATAATATGATAAAAGCTTTTGAGAAAGATAAGGGTTAATGGCTAAATGGACCCTCCTTTTTGGTAACCGGAAACTCATAAAAGAAGTTTAGGAATTCAAATCATATACATATAAACAATTTAGATAAATAAACACACACACATCCTTCATACCCTTCATTTCATACCAACATACATAATAAAATCATGAACCATTCATATCATTCATCTCAAACAAACATACTCAATGCATATGCATGTCATAATAACATTGAAATGTAATGATCCTAAGATAAAACACTTTCACACATACATACACATACATACATAAATACATATACATATATTAAAACATATACATATATTAAAACATATACATATGTTAAAACATATACATATATTAAGACATATATTCACATACAAATAAAAATACATAAACATTCATAGACATAAATATATTGTCATACATTAATACATATACTTTTCATAAATAAATATTTATTTTTTTATAACTCTAGTATAAATTTAATAAATATTATTTATATTAATAAATAAAATAATCATATAAAATATATATTAAGTAAACATAGAGTATTTATAAACATAATATAATAAAAGAAAAGAAATTAAATATCACTACTAACATAACTAAAAAAGGAAAAATAACAAAATTAAATAAACCTCTCTCACTCTCTCTCTACGTCCGTTGATTGTAGGGGAAGGGGAAGAGAAGAAGAAATAAAAAATAAAACAAAAAATAGAAATGAATAATAATAAAAAACAAAAAAAAATCTCTCTCACTTCTCTCTCTCTCTCTCTTCACTCTATTTCTCTCTCTTCTGCGGTTGACGACGGCCCACACAGAAAGAGAGAGAGAGGACGAGAGAGAGAGAGAGAGAGAGAGAGAGAGAGAGAGAGAGAGAGAGAGAGAGAGAGAGAGAGAGAGAGAGAGAGAGAGAGAGAGAGAGAGAGAGAGAGAGAGAGAGAGAGAGAGAGAGAGAGAGAGAGAGAGAGAGAGAGAAGGGTTTTTTATGGGGTTTTTTATTTTATTTTTTTTAGTTTCTTATTTTATTTTATGATTAAGATTTTTCTTCTTTATTATTTATATAGCCTTTATTTATACTAAGTTCTAGTAATACTTATATGTTTATTTTTATATATTTAATAAATATTATTTATATTAATATATGAAAATAAACATATAAGTATTACTAGAACTTAGTATAAATAAATGTAATATAAATATTAAAGAAGAAAAATCTTAATCATAAAATAAAATAAGAAAATAAAAAAAATAAAATAAAAAACCCCCAAAAAAACCCTTCTCTCTCTTTCTCTCTCTCTCTCTCTCCCTCTCTCTCTCTCTCTTTGCATGGGCCATCGTTGGCTGCAGAGAGGGGGAAAGGGAGAGAAGAAGAAAAATTAATAAAATAAAACAATAAAATATTCTCACTCGTTCTCTTTCTCTCTCTCTCTCTTTTCCTCTCTCTCTCTTTCTACGTGGGCCGCCGTCGGCTGTAGAGAGGGGGAAAGGGAGAGAAGAAGAAAAATTAATAAAATAAAAAAGAACAAAATAAAAAAATAAAATATTCTCACTCTCTCTCTTTCTCTCTCTCTCTTCACTCTCTTTATCTCTCTTCTGTGGCCATCTGTGCCCGTCGGCTGGCTGTAGGGAGGGAGGAAGGAGACTCATTTAAAATAAGATAAAAAAAAGAAGAGAAAAAAACAAAATAATAAATTAAAAAAGACACTTCCTCACTTCTCTCTCTCTTTCTCTCTCTCTCTCTGCGTCTGTTGACTGCAGGGGATGGGGAAGAGAAGAAGAAATAAAAAATAAAAGAAAAAATAGAAATGAATAATAATAAAAAACAACAAAAAAAACTCTCTCTCACCTCTCTCTCTCTTTCTCTCTCTCTCTCTCTTCACTCTCTTTCTCTCTCTTCTGCAGCCATTTGCGCCCGTCGACTCGCTGCAGGGAGGGAGTAAGGAGATTCAATTAAAATAAGAAAAAAAAGAAGAGGAAAAAAACAAAATAATTAAAAAATAAATAAAAAACACTTCCTCACTTCTCTCTCTCTCTCCATTGTGCGTGCAACACTGCTGCGTCGCCGACAGAGAGAAGAGAGAAAGGGAGGGAAAGAGGAAAGTATTAAAGAAAGGCGAAGATGGAAATAAAGAGAAAAAAAAGAAGAAGTAAAAACAGAAAAAAGAATTGAGAAAGAAGAGGAAATAAAGAAACAAAAGAAGAAGAAAACAAGTGCGTTGACTAATTTTTCATAGAAATGAGTGCACAAATAACTATAGTTTAGAGCATAAAGTAAATAGATTACCTGAAAAATAACATGAGCTTGTGAATAGGACTCCCCTCTTTATATAGATGAGAGTAGCCCACCATAGCCCACATTTTCCTTAAGATAACTGATCCATGCAGCCTTCCTTTTTCCACATCACTCAACATATCTCAAATAGAAATTAGGCGTGGGAAATTCTCCTTTTCTTTTCCAAGAAATACACAATAACCACTCAAATTAAATATTCTCTAGGCCTTCCATTTAGATTTTAATAAATACAACCCTTCAATTCCTTTTTATTTACTTAATCACTTTAGAATAAATACAACCCTTTAGAATAAATTAAATTAAACCCATCAATAAATTTATTTGTATCCATAACCTTAGTGATAAAAATGACAATGAATAATTAACATATTTAAATAATCATTTATATTTAAAATATTTTGCTAAAGTTTTAATTAATACGTTTACCCTAATTGTTAACTCATTTAGAGACTAAACCTACTTAATTAACCTTTTGAACCATAGGTTTACCCTTAAACTAACCTTAAACCATGTTTTTAACCCTCAACTAACCCATAAACTCATCTTCTACCCTTCCATAACCCTCTAGATGTATTAATTAACCCTTAATTAACCTTGAAATTAAGCTTGTATCCTATAAAACATGTTCAAAATCTACATTTGACCCTTAAATACCCTTGCATTTACTTTCAAAACTTAGATAAACCCTTGAATAACTCTTGATTTTTAATTTATACCCACAACTTCATTAGAAAACACCTTGATAAATACTTCACATCTTTGTATTAATCATCAAACTTCTTGTCCTGGAAAAGATTAAAATCAAACATTAGTCAAAACTTTCATAAATTATTCAAACGTATTCCAATCAATTAATCTTTTAAATTTTGATAATATTTTAAGAGAAATAAATTCTTTCTGACACCACTGCCTCGGACCTCACAATTGGGGACCTTGGTAACTCCTTTTCCTTATAATACCTTACATGGTCCAATATGCCCTTCATCCAACATGCTAGTTGGGATTCCCATATGACCTTCATCCAACATGCTAGTTGGATAATGCAAGCTTGGCTTCTCCTCATAATGGGGGCCTTACAAAATGTGCATATAATCATGAGGGGTAGACATTAATCATATACTAACATCCCCCCCAATGTTTACCTGATGATAAATCAAGTAGGTCTCGGTCCTATGCCCATCTGTTGAAGATGCCTCTTGAGCTGGTCTCTTCCAAGTGCTTTACTGAATATGTCAGCACAATTTGCCTCTATTGGGCAATATTCTAGCTCCACAATTTCATCTTCAATTAGCTCACAAATGTAATGGTATTGTACTTCTATGTGCTTGGTGCAAGCATGAAATACTAGGTTCTTTGGAATAGCCGTACAACTTTGATTATCACACTTGAGTACAGTCACCATATCTGATGGAAAGCCTAGATCAACAAGAATTCTCCTTAATCAAACTACCTCACAAGAAGCAAAAAAAGCTGCTCTGTACTCTGCTTCAGTGGAGGAGAGTGCGAGAGTTGGTTGCTTCCTACTTACCCAAGAAAATATTCTTGAACCAAGTGAGAAACAATATCCAGAAACTCATTTTCTAGAATCACAATCTCCAGCCCAATCTGAATCACAATATCCTTAAAGTGTATCACCTATGGTATAAAAAATACCAAAATCCAAGGTTCCTGCAACGTACCTTAGAATTCGCATTCTAGCATTCCAGTGACTCTCATTAGGTCTGTTCGAAAACCTGCTTAGCACTCCAACAACATAGCAAATGTCTCGTCTAGTGTTGCACAGAAAAATAAGACTTCCAACGAGCTTCCTATACTTCTTAGCATCTACATCAGGCATGTTATCATCCATTGAAAGCTCATGGTTAACCTCCATAGGTGTGCTAGTTGATTTGCAGTCCATCATTCCAAATGCCTTGATAATTTCTTTGTCATATTTTTGTTGTGAGATGAAAATGCCATCCTTCCTTTGCCATACTTCAATTCCCAGACAAAAATGGAGTAGACCTAAATTTGTCATTTCAAACTCAGTTCCCAAGCTGATCCGAGTTTGATTGATGAGTTCCTGATGATCTCTTGTAATGATCAAATCATCTACATATACAATGACAACAACTAGCTTGCTATCCCTTTTCGTTACATACAAGTTAGCATCGGAAGTAGTTCTTTCAAAACCCATATTCTTGAAAAATTTATCTATCCGTTGGTACCAAGCTCGTGGAGCTTGCTTAAGTCCATACAACACTTTCTTCAACCTGAAAACTTTATTTTCTGAATTGGGCACCTCAAAACCTACTGGTTGAGATACATATACCTCCTCCTTTAGGTGACCATTCAAAAATGCAGATTTGACATCCATCTAGAAAATAGGCCAGGCCTTTTGTGCAACTATTGCAAGTACCGTCCGAATAGTTGTCATGCATGCTATTGGTGCAAAAGTTTCTTGAACATCAAATCCTTCGATCTGTGAAAAACCCTGTGCAACTAATCTTGCCTTATACTTTTCTAATGTTCCATCTACTTTATACTTAGCTTTCCAAATCCATTTAGTACCTATTACCTTCTTCTTTGGCAGCAAGTCGACTAGATCCCATGTATCATTTTTGATATACTATTATGTTGATATATTTAGGTAATGATGTGTGTGAACACTATAGGACTTCCGGGTTACTTTTTTCCCCCTTTAGGAGGTTTATATACACCTATTGCCCTAATGGGCTACTTATCTTTGTACATTCTCTAGTAATACATTCAGTATTGTGTGTTGTGATCCAAGCTTCTTCTTCTTCCTTGCGATATTGGCATGCTTTCGTAGACGTCTAACTCTAACAATTGGTATTAGAGCAGGTCGTCGCTTCATCTAGGGTGCCGTCGACACTCCTCCGGTTGCAATCTCACAATCGCATGAATTTTGGTGAGCATACTCAGCGTGTTTTCGAGATCAAAACTGCTTCGCTTTGTGGTGCCGAAATCGTGATTTGAGCTCGTTTCGGCCTCCGAATGCACTATTGCAGTGCTTGTGCAGGCTATTTTGTCTTTTTGTGCCAAAGCTATATACCAGTTTCTGTTTGCCAGTATAAGCGTCTCAAAGTCTGCTACAGGTCTAGCAGAATTCGTCTGGGTAGTTCTGTTCAACTTTTTGAGATACAGTCAATTTTTTGCATCAAGGTATTTTAGTCATGGGCCATGGCTGAAAGCAATGATGTATTCCGTATGTTGGCTTTTGAGGATAATTTGGATGGTACCAATTACCCGTTATGGGCTTATATGATGCGACATGTGTTGGTTGCAAAAGGACTGTGGAACATTGTGCAAGGTGTTGAAAAACATCCTATCACACCTGCAACTGTTACAACTGTAGGTACTAAAGCTGATGCAGAAGGTGTCGAAGATGATGATATTCTGCATATTCCTATTCGTGTTGCGGTTTTTGCTGCACCTACTATAGAGCAGATTTTTTGGGATGGCATAAATGCCCAGGCACATGCATTCATAGCTTTGTCTGTCAAACGTGCCATTATTCCTCACATTCGCTCTTGCAGAACATCTAAGGATGCTTGGGATACACTTACCACATTGTACCAAGCTAGGAATGAGGCTCATGTTGCTTACCTCCAAAAACAGTTGGAGAGTGAGCACATGAATGAAGGTCATTCTATGGACAATTTTCTAACAAAGATCAAAGACTTGAAGGAATAGTTGATTTCTGCTGATGAGGATATACCAGATAGCTCACTTGTGCAGAACGTTCTGAATGGTCTTCCTGATTCATATCAGAGTTTTGCTTCTACTCTTTGGTTGATGATGAAAGGCAACCCGAATGCCTTATCATTTGAGGAGTTAGTCTCTATTCTGTTGCAGGAAGATTGAAGTAGAACAGGTCCATTATGCGAGTTGCAGATCAAGCTTTCTTGGCTAGTCAGAAGGGCAAAGGAAAATGGAGCTCTTCAACTAGTAATCAGAAATCTGCTAATTCTGCATATTCGAAGAAGGAAGATAAAGATGAGAAGGAATCAAAAAAGCAGAAATTATTTTGTAAGTACTATAAAGGGAATGATCATATCATAAAGAATTGTTCAAAACTGGTTGCTAAAGAGGCAAAGAAGAAAGATGCTAGAATGGCTGTTGTAGAGGCCTCTACACCAAAAACAGAGTCTGCTAATCTTGTGCAAGAAGAAGAATGGGCGTTTACTACTATCTGCAGTTATGACCCATCTTCTCATGAGCACTGCATGTTTGTAGTAGACTCAGATGTTTGGTATTTTGACACTGGGCCGACCAAACATATTACCTCGCAGCACAGTTTCTTCTCTTCACTCGAGCCTGCCCATACAGGGAATGCTGTTACATGCGCCAACAACTCCTCTTATCTTGTTATGGGAGTTGGTAAGATCATTTTGACTTCTACTGATGGTAGTTCTTTCACTTTGTGAGATGCTTTACTTGTGCCAGGCATCAAGAAGAACCTGTTATCAGTTTCTGCATTAGCCAAGATTCGCTTGGTTGTGAAATTTATTGATGACAGGTGTACAGTTCATGATCTCTCAAATGGAGATGTGATTACTGCTTGTGGAATTTTATGTCGTGGGCTATATAAGCTCATAGACTATGAAAGATCACTAAATGATTTGGCATGTGCAGTAAATGATTCTCAGGCTATGTTAGATGCAAAGCTTTGGCATGCACGCTTTGGTCATCTGAATTTTGCTAGTTTGCTATGCCTGTAGAAATCTGAAATGGTGTCCTCTTTGCCCAAACTTGAGGAACCTGGAAAACATGTTTGTGAAGGCTCTATTTTGGGCAAAATGCAGCATTCATCCTTTCCAAAAGATGGTTCAGTTCGGGCTACTCATAAATTGCTGCTTGTACATAGTGGTGTTTGTGGTCCTATGTAGACACCATCTTTTGGGAATTATCTTTACTTCGTGACTTTCATCGATGATTTTTCCAGGCATGCATGTGTATATCCATTGAAGGCAAAGTCCGAAGTGTTCATGTGCTTCAAAGAATTTTTGGTTTTGGGTGAAAATCTGTCAGCATGTAAAATGGGCACCCTCCGTTCTGATTGGGGGGGATATATGTCTTCTGATTTTAATGCATTTCTGGCTGAACATGGGATAAAACACCAGTGTACAGTGTTGTATACACCTCAATAGAATGGAGTTGCTGAACGAAAGAACATGTCACTCATGGAGATGGCGAGGTGTATGGTCAAAAGTCAGGCTTTACCACATAGTTTCTGGCTTGAGGCTATCATGTGTGGAGCATATGTATTGAGCAGGTGTCCCACTGATGCGCTATAGTCTATCACTCCATATGAGGCTTGGCATGACTGCAAGCCATCTCTTGCTCATTTGCGTGTTTTTGGTTGTTTGGCATATGCATTAGTGCCTGAACAACATCGCAGAAAATTGGATGATAAAGCAATAAAATGTATTTTTGTTGGGTACAGTTCTGAAAGTAAAGGCTATCGTCGGTATCATCCACATACTAAACGCATTCTGGTTAGCCGTGATGTTGATTTTGTGGAGGTGCTATTCAGCCATTGATTTCATGTACTAAGGAGACATCTGTTAGCTCCAAAGACATGTATGATACTTTGCTGCCTCTTTTTACAGGTGGACACTCTAGTTTTGGTCCTAATAAGGCAACTTCTCAGCCTTTACAGGTTTCATGTAATGATGCAGATCATTCCATTTCTGATTCAAATTTACATGATGCACTTATTGATGAGAGAAGTGATATTGAGCATGCAAGAACTATGCCAAAATGGCTGGTGCAGACCTTGCATGATAGCAAATTAGATGCACCTCTGTCATATCGTACTCGATCAGGCTCTCATAGTGCCTCTTTTGCATCAGATTGCTATGCTATGGCTGCATCTAGTCTATGTGATGAGACTGAGCCTGTTTCGTTTGATGAAGCACAAAATTCAGAAAATTGGATGGCAACTATGCAATTTGAATATGATGCAATAATGAAGGATGGTACTTGGTCTTTATGTGACTTGCCTCCTGGTAAGAAGGCCATTTGCACTAAGTGGGTATACAAGCTGAAGTGTAAACCTGATGGTACAGTTGACAGGTATAAGGCTAGGCTTGTTGCAAAGGGTTATGCACAGGAAAGAGGCATTGATTTTGATGAGACCTTTGCACCTACATGCCATATGACTACTGTTCAGAGCATTTGTGCACTTGCAACCCATCATGATTGGAATGTACATCAGTTGGACATTAAAACAACATTTCTGAATGGTGACTTGCATGAACAAGTGTATGTTTTTCAGCCACGTGGCTTTGTGCAGAAAGGGCATGAAAACCAGGTGTGCAGGTTAAAGAAGGCATTATATGGTTTAAAGCAAGCACCACGTGCTTGGTATGAGAAGATACATGCCTATCTAATTGCACATGGTTTTGAGAACAGTCCAATTGAAAGCACCTTATATATTAAGCGTTCTAATGATGTGCTTCTGATCATTGTTGTCTATGTTGACGACATGCTGCTCATTGATCCTATTGAGAAGCATATTGCTGATTTTAAGGCTAATTTGCATGCCACATTTGAGATGTCTGATTTGCGGCATTTACATCATTATTTGGGCATTCAGTTTATGCACGTTGATGGTGGAATGGCTTTGTGTCAAATGAAATATATTAACACATTATTGCAGCATTTTGGCCTTGAAGACTGTAAGCCTATTGCCACTCTTATGAAGACAGGTTTATGATTGAGCCTTCATGATGTTCGAGATGCATTTGATGCTGTTCTCTATCAACAGGCTGTTGGATGCTTGATTTACTTATGCATTACTCGGCCAGATATTCAGTTTGTTGTCTCATAGATGAGCAGGTTTATGCATTGCCTAGGAGTCAGGCATTGGCAGGCGGTTAAGCACATTTTTCGCTACTTGAGTGGTACTTGGCTACTTGGATTGTTTTATCCCAAGGGGAGATCACTACCCCCAGATTTGCATGCTTTTTCTGACTCTGATTGGGCTGGTTCCTATGACACTCGTGTGTCCACTAGTGGCTTTTGCTTCATGCTTGGTAACTCATTTATATCTTGGTTAAGTAAGAAGCAGCCTACTATGGCCACTTCCAGTTGTGAGGCTGATAGGGCAACTTTCATAGCAACTCTTGAGTGTGTGTGGCTCAGATGCCTTATGGCTGATTTGGGTGTTGGTCAGTCTTTTACTACCACCATCTTCACTGACAGTTAGAGCACATTGGCAGTTGCAAGGAACCCTATGTTCCATGCTCGCACTAAACACATTGAGGTGCATTATCATTATGTGAGGGAGAGGTTCTCTGTTGGGGAGATCAGCTTGGCATATGTGCCCACAGAGGAGAACATTGGAGACCTTTTCACGAAGTCTCTGCCTAGGGAGAAGTTTGAAGCTTTCCGCAAAGCTTTGGGCTTACTTCCTTTTGTGGAGTGATTTCCACATAGCTTGGCACTTCCTTATACATGAATGCTAGCTACTTGTTCACCGCATCACTCCCAGGGGGGATTTGTTGATATATTTAGGTAGTGATGTGTATGAACACTCTAGGACCGCCGAGGCACTTTTTTCCCTCTTTAGGAGGTCCCCCCCCCTCTTGTATATATGCCTATTGCCCTAATGGGCTACTTATCTTTGTACATTCTCTAGTAATACATTCAGTATTGTGTGTTGTGCTCCAAGCTTCTTCTTCTTCCTTGTGCTGTTCATGTGCTTTCGCAGACATCTAACTCCAACATATCATACTCAGATTGCATTGCCGCTCTCCAACTTGGATCATCAAGGGCTTCTTCAATGGCGATAGGTTCCTATATCGAGCCCATGATATCTGCCATTAGAGCCATGTTAACAATGTGTTCTCAGGCTCTTCTTTGCTCCTCTATTCTCTTTGATCTTCGTAATCCATGGGAGGATGATTCTGGTACATCTACATGTGGATTTTGATCATCAAAGAGCTATTGTGCCCACTTCGGTAGTGGCTTACGCTGTGCAGCTACAACTGGTTGGCATATTATTGAGGAAATTTCTCCATAAGATGTTTCCTCCTTTTCAAATTTAACCTGTCTTTTGATAGGCACAAGGTGAGATATTTCTCTATTTGATGAGATAGTAGATTTACCTTTATCGTCTACTAAGTGTGGTCCTTCATCAAACACCACATCTCGGCTAACAAAAATCTTCCTTGCCTCAGGATCCCAAAACCTTTATGCTTTAGAATCTTCACTATATCCTAGGAAGACACACTTTTTGCTTTTTGAGTCCAACTTTGATCTTGTTGAATCAGGAATATGTGCATAACAAAAACAACCAAAAATTCAGAAATGCAAAACCGAAGGCTTTTTACCAGAATATGCTTCTTGAGGAGTCATCCCCTTCAGTGCTTTTGTGTAGCTTCCATTGAGGATGTAGACTGTTGTATTGACTGGTTCTGCCCAGAATGAATCAGGCATGTCTTGAGCCTTTAACATACAACGAGCCATTTAAACTACTATCCTGTTCCTATGCTCAATAACGCCATTTTGTTGAGGTGTATGGGTTGTGGTTAGTTGCCTTTTCACACCATGCTCCTTACAGTAATTATTGAATTCTGTTGACAAGAATTCACCTCCTCTATCTGTTCTAAATTTCTTCAGTTTCCTTCCCGATTCATTTTCCACATATTTATGCCACGTTTTAAATTTTTCAAAAGCATCAGCCTTCTCTTGAATGAAATAAACCCACATCTTTCTACTATAATCGTCGACTGATAGAAAAAAGTAGAAAGATCCTCCTAAAGCAGGTGTAGACATTTTACCACAGAGATCAGCTTGAGATCGATTGGTGGTCTCTCTTGGAAATGCCTGTCGTTGTTGCTTGCCCATCATACAAGTTTCACAAGGTTCCTACAACTCTGAAAATGCAGGCAAATGAGCAACCATCCCTGTTCTTTGCATCTCCTTCAAAACTGCGAATCCGAGATGCCCAAATCATTGGTGCCATAACCTGCTTACATCTTTATCTTTTGTAGCAGTTAAAGCACTTAACTCATACAAGTTATCCCGTTGTATGCCTTTACCTATAACATTACCTGATGAATCCATGATTTCTGCACCACTCTTATTGAAGTGAACTTCGAGTCCACGATCTGTTATTGCAGAAATCGACAACAAATTTCTTTTAAGTGTAGGTACATAGAGAACATTGGATAACTTTTTCTCAACACTTGAGAAGTGATAAAAGAGATGGTTCTAGTTCCTTCGGCTCGACACTTGGAGTCATTTCCCACCACTACATTGATGGATTCCTGCAGAGGCACTAGGGAACTATACCAATCCTTTTTACTGGTCATATGGCAAGAAGCTCCACTATCTAAAATCCATGGTTCATCAACACGAGCTTGAGCAGATGAGCATACCTCTTCAATAGCTACCCAAAGTTCCAGCTCTGTGTTGTTTGCAGACTCTTTGTTCTTCCACGATGATTTTACAGTCCCATTCCATTCATCAGCTTGCTTCTTTCTGCAATCCTTGATGGCATGGCCTTTCTTTTCACAATAGAAGAAACTTCCTGTGAACATTTTCTTCTTTGGCTTCTTCTTTGATCCATAATAGAAGAGCCTTTACCTTTTGCATTTGATGAGAATGTAGCCTCAGTTGTACTTTGCCGATTCTTCAGCCACATCTCTTCTTCTAAAAAACATAGCACAAAACTCTTCAAATGTAAGGGAATTTGGTCTTACTTGAGTGTTAAGGGCTGTTACTAATCCATCATACTTTTCTGGAAGAACACATACACATCTTTGAGCCAGCTCTTCTAGTGTTATAACAACACCAATTGCAGCCAATTGATGTTGAAGATGTTTTATCTGTGTGATAAAATCTTCAGCCTTTTTAGAATCAGAATGCTTTTCATTTGCCAATTGATTTCCTAAATTCTATATCCTAATGTGGTTCTTGGTCTCATATTGACGAGCCAATATGCCCCAAGCCTCATGTGCTTTAGTAGTATGCTAAACTAAAGTAAGCACATAATCACTTACACTAGTGACAATTGCACATAATGCATCAGCATTCCACCTCTTCCAAGCTCGTAGAAGATCTGGATCTGGCTGAATCATCAATCTTGAATTTTCTGGATCTTCAACTCATATAGGCTCTAGATCCAATCCCATCGGTCCCATGACAATGTCAAGTAATTCATAGGAGTCTAAATTTGCAGAAATTTTGAACTTCCAGAGTGTATAGTTGGTTCCATCTAGCTTCCCTTCAGTGAATGCAGGTGGGCGAATTCGAATAGGTGCATCATTAACATTAGCTGAGGCACCAAGACTAGTGTTCGACGATGAAGCCATCATGTAATCACTCGAATAATCTACTGATATTCTAGTCTGCTAGTAGTCTAAAATAGTGATACTTATCAAGGTATTCAAACCTTACGGCTTTGATACCATGTAAGACAATAGTTACGCAATATAACAGAGGAGCAGTAGCAGAGAAGATAACAGATATAGGAGAATCTCAACAATTTTCTACTAACAACAAGTACAAAGATGATGGCGTTGCCCACCTGTGCGCTCTCAAGGTAGAGCTTAAATGGTGATCTAAACAACTCTAGATAGGGAGATACAAGGCAGAGGTATGCTCGCTCAATTTGATGTCTTAGGTAGTGTAGAAGTCATGTATATATAGGATCATGGGTGGCCTTCCGTGGACGGCTATACATGGGTGGTAGAGCATGGGCGGCCACCGCCCAGTAACTGCCATACACAACTTAGGCCGATTGAATCGACTTAACAAAGATAAATGATTTCTGACTCCGACAGGGAATATTCCCTTTATCGTCGCGCCTGGGGCACTACCCCGGACCCCCGAGCCGGGGCTGCTCGTCGTTGCCCCGGACCCCACAATTGGGGACTTGGTAACTCCCTTTCCTTACAATACCTTACATGGTCCAATACGACCTTCATCCAACATGCTAGTTGGGATTCCCATCAATTGGGTAATGCACGCTTGGCTTCTCCTCATAATGGGGGCCTTACAAAATGTGCATACAATCATGAGGGGTAGACTTTGATCATATACTAACAATCTATCACCTCGATTACATTGATTTATGTGGTGGGTGAGACTTTGTTAGGGTTCTTAGGGTGATCTCTAAACAAATGTTTCTTGCCACAATCATTATAGTATCCTTCCCAAACACATGGGGGTAGTGGGTGGTATGGCAGGGTACACTCCCTAATGAAATGATCTCCACCACATCTATAACATCGTCCTCTTATTGTAGAGAGTCTTGCTATAGTTCTATTTGGAACTAGGGCTCTTGGGGCTCTGTACATAAGGCTAGCACATTCAGGTCCTTATGTTGGTCATAGACCTGGTCATATTCCACAAGACTAATGTCATAAGAATATCAATTTGCCTGGGTTTGATAAAATCCCTTACCAAGGTTATCTGTGTTTGTCAATGGGGTGGCGGGCATGATAGATCTCTCAAGATTTTCTTTTGTTTGGGCATACTTCAGTGGCACTACATTCTGAGGATGTGGGGGTTTTTTCCCTAACATGGGTTTGAGGATGATTGTGCCTTGTGTATTCATATGGTTTGGTGCCATGGGTGGTCCTTGGTACACACCATATCTAGGACCCTCTCTGCTTTGATCTCTAGGGAGGTATCCATATGGTCTATATTATGGTGGTGTGGAGGGTCTAGGTTTTCTATTGAAGCAGAAATTTTTCGTGCTATTCTTAGTGTATTTGTGTTCAATGTGACAATATAAATTTGGTCCCTAGGCTTGCTGCCAATTGTATTGATAGGGTTGTGGGGGAACTAGGATAATGATTCCTTATGTGTTTGGATACTTGGATAAGCGTTATTCTTCTACTTGGCTCTAGGGATTGAAGGTCTATAGGGACAAGATGGCATACTGGTTGTATTTTTCGTCCTCTACCTTCTAGTGGTCTCATCAAGAAGGGTGGCCTATTAGCTTTTCCACTTCTTAAGTTTTCCTAATAGTTGGGCTCCGTTCTTGGCATGGAAAAGTGTATTTGTGAACTGAGTGGCATGCTTTGTTGATTGGTTTGCCCTGAGGCTAGGTTTTAAGAACTTTGCTATGTCCTAAAGGGGTTTTAAGAAGTGGTCACCGGATCTCGGGGAGGGAACACTGGCAAACCTAACAATCTTAGTCTTGACTTTTCAAAGTCATCAACATGCCAATATCTCTTCTTATTGTGGTCTAGGTAGGCAACTCTAGACAAGTGTTTTGGATCTTGTAATGCATAGATAATGGGGAGTTGGAGCCTTCTCCTTGTATAGGTGAAGTGACTTGTAGTAATTTACCTAACCCACTTACCATGTACATATTAGTCAAGTCATCATCTAAGGGATTTGATATCATCTCCATACACTAGTGATTACCAAATTTCCTTTAGGAGTAGTCACCGTATCTCCATTATCAGGTCTAATAACATTTTTTGGTTCCTCAACTTCTCCTCTTTCATACATTCTCTCTGGGTGCTCAATCACTGCATTGATGTGTCCTAACTTGTCCATGTAAAATTCTCCTCCATATTTTATGATCGATCTTTGGACAATCTCTGAATCTGTAGAACTTTTCATTCTGACCACAGTCTTGCCATAGGCATTGAGCTATGCATTAAATCTAAAACCATAACAGTGTCGCCTTCTCAGTCACTAGAAATATCCTTGTAGATGAATGGATAATCTTTTGTGAAACACTTCCTACAGATGATATTACACTTCTTTTCTTTGACTCCCTAACACTCGTTTGGATCTTAGGTTCATTCACCACTTAAGTTCTTGGGTCTCCTTGGGTAATCTATCAAATCTAGGGTGTAATTAAACCCTCTATTTCAACATTGGAAAAGTTTAATTTTCACTTCTGAGTCCTTTTTTAGCTCCTCCTTTTTCCCATGATACACGATACTTGCCCCTACATGATACATGATATCTATCATACCTACAATACACGATATTGCAAAGATGTGATACATGATACTTGGGAGCAATGATACATGATACAAGATACATGTGCTATATCATACATGTTATTTGATCTCACAATATGGTACTTGTCTTGGTCATGATACACGATACTCGAATCTTCATGATACAATACTTGGGATCAACATGAAACATGATACAAGATAGGGCCACGATACATGATACACGTCAGCACGATACACAATACCAATATCTTCTCATGATACATGATACTTAGGAAGTATCAATGATACAGGATACTTGATGGTCGTGATACTCAACCTAGCACTATAGGATACGTAGATATCACAATACACAGGGAGTATAAGGTATCGTTGATACACTTGCCCAGTATCAGGGCACACAAGAATTCTAGTATTGTGATAACAAAACTTGACTTGTCATGTTACTTGGACTTTTTGAAGTCCAAATGTAAAACTTCTTGTAATTATGTACACCTTGTGCCCTCCTTGTCACCCATATGTGTTTGTGAAAGAAAAATCTATATGTGATCTCATGATACCACACTCACGATACCTATCGGGTGTTGTCTCATGCCCAGTGAGTGGTCAATCAAATTTTTAACTCACAAAGACTGTAAAGCTCACCGTCAAGAGTATTTCTTCAAAGTTTTAGCTTTGAACTCTCTCTCTCTCTCTCTCTGTCTGAGCTCCAAATCATGAGTGATACTTGCTCGTGATACAAATCATCACTGCTCATACTTGCATACATCAAATTACCAAATGTAGTGATTTTTTTGGAGTTTAATCTCTAGGTGTGACCAGAAACACAATGAGAACTTGAAATAAAATTCTTGTTTTGGATGATGAATTTTAGGAAATAAAAAATCTACTTTTCTTATATACTCTCTTTGCTACTTCCTATGCTAAATCCTTCCACTCTCACACATAAACCTAAAAACTTGTCACACATACACAACAACTGTATGGAGTAAGAAGTGCAAGAAATGTTTCACTTTCCAAGCAACTAAAATCATTTCCTCACAATCACTACCTTCACAACCAAGCTATAACCATCACCTAGGCACCTTGGTTGGACTTGCTCCCCAGCAATGGTACAAAAAATGTGTGTAGCTAAGCTCACCATCTCTTGGGGACTTGTGATGAAGGAGACTATACCTCAATAATCAAAAGTGCATATAGTGGTGGATTGATACATGCATTAAACTATCAATCTGTGGACTTAGACCATATCAAGTGTATGAGGACATGTGCTCTTCTGATGGTTAACGAAAAGAATGTGCAAACAATGTATGCGAATTAGTTCTAACTACCTCTCACATTGTCGAGGGGTATGAATACATAGATCAGAACAGACTTGCAATAGCCTCAGTATGTGACTACATGTAGGGTGTTTTGTAGTGTACTCTAGGATGTATGATGTGTTTTAGTATGTGAGAAGTGATTAACTATGGTTTAACAAACAATTTAAGATCAGCCTATGAGTTTATTGTCCATAAGGTTGTGCTGCTCTATACCTAGAAAGATGGTATTCGTATGAATGCCAGACTAATGTTTCATTAGTTATACGATCTTTGATAATTTCCTCCACTTCATGTTCTAAATTAACTACGTTTTGAGTCTCCTTAGGTTGGGTATTTCTTTTTATAGGTGGAGGTAACAGATTCTCACTGTTCTTAGGTTCAGGTGACGCAATTGAAAACAAAACTAGAAACCTAGATAAACAATAAACATATGATGGGGAGATTAAAGATTCATTAGCAATATGGTCCTTAACAATTTCCTCTATTTCTATTTCTTCATTAGTTTCATTCTCTTTAGATTGTGTGGTAGTGTTATCAATAGGTGAAGGTAATAAAGTTTCTAAAATAAACGATGTAGGTATGTTAGTTTCTTCGGTAGATTCATTTGGAGACACATGGCTTGTTGACATCAGAAATAAAGAGTAATGTAAAGTTTCAATTGATAAATGAACTATTTTTGTAGTAATGCTAAAGACCTTTTGAGTAGTAGTACTGCTACGTTGCTTCAGAACCAAAATAAACCCTATACAAAAACTTTGATGAAAACCCTATACAAATAAAATCCTATAAAAATCCTTTGATGAAAAATTCTAATACATGATTTAAGTTTGAAATGTGATTTAGAAAAAGTAGGAGAAGCAGCGTATAAGCAGCTCCAATTTCTTGGTCAAAAGCTCAAAAGTATCTTCAATTCATCACTTCTCATCAATCTTCATCAATGTTCTGCAAAAGAATACATTAAGAAAAAAAACACAAGTACTCTTTATAAATCATAAAACACACTTATTACTTTCAATTCTTAGCATATGTGTGTATGCACATACATTCAATTTGTAATACATACCTGTAACATGTTCATGCATTCTCATATATGCAAACACACATTTTCATGCATGCTAAATCACTCTCACACACTCATGCACATGTATATTCTCATAAACATGCATTTATACACACTCATGCACATGCATTACTCATCTAGATGCATTCATTGCATACATTCACACTTTGATGCACTCATGCACATGCATATGAACTCACTCATTCTCATATGTATACACGCTATTATAAGCTAATACAACCTCCATACATAAACGTATACTAACTCACGTACTTTTATGCTAACACATGACATTTATAAACTTAACACACATTCCTAAACTTATACTCATGCTAACACATGCTAACTAACTCTCTTATGCATATGTTAATACACACTCACATACATACTCATACAATACACCTATGCTTGCATACTATTCTCATATTCATGCATTCATACATGCATGCTCTCATACTTCTTATGCATACATGCATTATACACATGCATCTAAACTCGTCCATGCTCATGCATACTCCCATCACTCATATGCATATGCAAAAATCTCTTCATGCAGTCTCACACACACATGCCTCATACATATGCATACATACGCTTCATATGCATGCAAATACACATGCTCATGCATGCTAATATGTATATTCATGCATTTTGCTTTCATGCTTACATATGCATTCATGCTTCTAATATGCACATGTATACATGCATACATGCTCACTCATTCCTATTCATTACATTTACATGCATCTACATTCATCCATGCATATGCATTCACTTGTTTATACATATGCACACACTTATTAATACACATATCTACTTTATGCATCTCCATGCTTATGCTCACATGCATATTCATATTACGCTTATGCATACATTCATACTTATTCTTATACATTCACATACATGCATACATCACTTACATACATGCTAACACATCACATGCAAATGTATTAACATATACATGCATGCATTCATACTCTCAATCATGCTTACACATCTCATATATGCTAACGTATACTTATACTTGCTAACACATACTAACTTCCTTTTGCATATGCATTCTCATATATGCATTAATATGCATATGCACATCACATATATGCACACACAGATGCAGTCATGCATTCACATTTATGCACATACACTTTCACATTCATACATGCATTTATGCATTTATGTATACATACACTTATAGTAACTTTCACACATGCATACATGCTCTTCACATGCATACATGCTCTTTGGTTCCTAAATTTATCTCTCTCTCTCTCTCCCTCTCTCTCTCAGTCTCTCTCTCTCTCTCGGATCCTATCTCTCCCCCCCCCTCTCTCTCTCTCTCTCTCTTTCTCTCCCTCTCTAATTATCTATTTATTGATTGATCTAGACTAATTATAAGATATATATAATAAAGAAACTATCAATCATATAATATAGATTATAACATAGATTAACATGAAGTAAATCAAATGTTTTTAAACACACACATTTTGCACATACTATTTTTTATTTAATACATAATGTTAATTTTAATGTATAATATTTTATTTAATGCATAATCTAAATTATACATTAGGTAATTTTTAAGTATAGGTTAACTATTTATTAGATTAATGATGAACACACATAAACACATGATTATATACAAGAGGATAAAGTATCTTCTTAGGGATTTATTCTAAGGTGGCTAATCACATAAGCTTATAAAAGGGTAGGATACTTTTTTTTGTGAAATATAAATAGGTTTACTCAGAATAGTAGGCACACATAGGGTTGAACCTCATAACACACTCTAGGGGTTCTTGAAATTACATGTAGGAAAACACATAGGTTTAAACCTCATAACACATAAAGAGACACACGTATCCATTCACATAGACACATACATAAACACAACTGTGCATAGATATTTAGAAACATAAATACATTTGGGTAGACAAGCATGGGCATACAAGAGTAGGAACATATTTAGACACACATAGATATATACATAGTTTTTCATAGAATATACATATTTTCACATCCATATGAAATCACACATGCATTAACACAAGCATAAAGACCCATAAACATTACAACATATTCTTATCCATTCATCGAACATCAATGCAGATGCATACATATGGAATTTAAAACTTATTTGTATTCAACTACATAAGACTTCATAAACATAAGGAATTTAAATCATGAGATCTTTGGTCAGTACGGATCTTTAGAGTTTTGCTGCTTCCGAGTACTAGAGAGAGCTTAGTCAAGTTAAAGAATTTTATCAAAAAGATTTGAGAGAGTTAAAAGTTAACCATCTTGAAAACAAAATGTTTTTATTTTTCTAAATGTTAATTTGGATGTGGAAATCATTTCGACAATGTCACCTACTTCATAGGAAATGTGTGTCATGAGACTTGTAACAATATTATGCCTAAATTAGGCCATATCTCTTGGCTCCAATACCCAAATATGGTTAATACTGGGTTCCTTTTGAAGCTCTTGATGAGAGACATCCAATGGTCATATTTTAAACTTAATCTAACAAACACACTTCAAGTTATGAGTTAAATATAGAGTGATGGGAAACATAACTCTTGCTCCATAGCTCACCAAGCTTCACACACTACCATAACAAAAGAAGTAGAGGAAGGGGCAGAGAACACCTCTAGGAAAATATTTAAACCATCACACACATACAAACTCAAGAGGAAGAAGATACATAGGCCAAAAGAAGCAAATTCGAAAGTTCTAGCTTGATTCTTCATAATGGCAAAACTTGCTTTACAAAGTGTCACAAAGTGACTTATATACATGTGCCCTAAAAATGGTCCTTTCACATAAGTGACCCGCATTTTGTCTAAAAATCACTAAATTGCTACTCTTTTAAAATGCTAATATTACATTATTTAGAGATCATGCAATTAGAGGACTCCTCCAAAGCATTTACATGGATTTTTGAAGTTTTACAAGGAATTTTTGAAAAGAAAAATGGACTAAAACATGGAAAGTTTGGGGCTCCCTTTTCTTCACTTCTTTCTCTTGCAACTCTCTCTCTATCCCTCTATCTCTCTCTCTCTATCCCTCCCTCCCCCCCTCTCTCTCTCTTCACTTCTTCTCTCTCGATGCAGCTCTACAATAGCACCACTTCTATATCTGCCTTCTCTCTCTCTCTCTCTCTCTCTCTCTCTCTCTCTCCTCTCTCTCTCTCTCTCTCTCTCTCTTGTTGGGGCTTCGCTCACTAATTAAGCATAGATACATGACAAAGTGAAAAGAAGAAGGCCAAAGAGCTATGGAAATTAGACACTCGAAAGCATGCCTATTGTGAAGGGACAAATTCACACATGTAATATAGTGGTAAAATTAGGGATCAAGTATAGTCTAGAGCTTCCAGAATTATGAGTTTGAGTTTTAGTAGCATAAAGCCTCAATATATATAAGCTAATTTGAGGAATAAAAATGTAGATAAACTCAATTGTAAGTCCTAAGATAGAAGAGAGATAGTTAGTGTATATTCTAAGAGAGATTGTGGTGAGAGGTCATTCAGTGAAGAAGATCTTTCTATGGCTATGAGTAGAATGAGGCCAAGAAATTTTGTACACATCTTCTGTAATAGAGAACACGTGTGTGTAGAAGGATTTGAGTTAATTCTCTTTGTGTAAAGAAATCAAAGTGATTTCATAACTTTACAAATGTTAGTTTGAAGTTAGGAGTTTTTTTGCACACATTTCCCAAAACTTCTAAGAATGCGATCTTAGAGTACACTGTAAGGTTTTTGATAAATGATAGTTCATTT